>QLOT01000396.1:15638-40706 GCA_003313875.1 Russula aff. compacta
CAGAAAGGGGAGATAGACAAATAACTTTTTTTTTTCATTTTTCGTTCACGTATTCTATTCGTTCGCTCTCATGTCAACATTTTACAGGAACGCCCCCAACCCCTCATCTTCCGGTACCGGCACCAGCACCACTACCGGCTATACTGCCCAACTCCCCTCTCCAGGGGTGGACCGACACGCACAGCAGGCGTATTACGCGCCCAGAGCCGTTCCTAATCCACGTCCTAGTACAATTAATGATGGATCCGAGAGTGAGTACGACCACCCCCCCTGTTCCTCGTTCCTCGTTTCCGCCCTTCCGTCGAGGTACCATCGATGTTCCATGCTTTAGATCATCCAACACTGCCTCGCTCGTCGTCCTATTCGACTGTGCCTGCCACGACTACCTCAGCAGTGAGAGCGGCGGCTGACAACGATTCGGCCGGTATTCTACCACCTCCTACGACCAATGTCGGGCGCCCGGCATCGAATATTGATCCTGGTTCGGCTGTTTAACAAATGCCCTTGCATTCGTTGCTGTTTGCTAACGGATTTGTCACGCAGACAAGATCGGTCTACTTCCGAAGCGGCCTGTATCGCTAGCGAACGCCGAGTCGTCACAACCCAGCCATGCACTTTCACATGACGAAGAGGAGGAAGAGCTGGAGTACGTCGAAAATCCGTTCGAGGAGGGAACGTACAGCTAGGCTATTCTACTCATGGCAAGACACGCGACGACGTTTTTTTTTTCACCGCGAAACCCCTTTTTAGTGTAACAGACCCACGCGGGGATGGATTAGGAGAACCTGTTATAGTAGTGTATGCATTTGATACACCCCAGATCTAACCAAGTCATGTCCGACGCTTAACTCGAGGTCCGGAATTCGAAGCCTCCTTCCTAATATTAAAAGCGGTATCTGGCTATGCTGGGATTTAGTGCGATACAAACGGTAGCTGGGCCGCAGCCCCGCTGAGGGCAGCGGCTTTGAACTCCGGGGCCTTGCCGATCATGAGCAGCCCCACTGCATGACAACCAGACAGACATCAATCAAAGAAGAGGGAGGAAGAAGGAAGAAGGGCAAAGCTCACCAATCAGACCGAACAGACCTAAAATGCTGCCAAACACCTCCACGATGAGAATCTTCACGAACAACGTTGGGTCCGCGGCGTCAGCCAAAGCGGCAGTCGAGCCTGTGATGCCCACGGAGATACCGCAGAGTAGGTTACAGATGCCTACAGTGAGACCGCCCCAGAAGAGCGCATAGCCTGAAGAATGTTGGCGTGCATGCGCAACGAGGGGGGATAGCGTGGATATACGAACCGGTGAAGTGGTTCTCCCTCGTGTAAAGTAAATTCTCCTCAATGGGGACAAGCTTTGAGGAGTACACAATTCCAATTATCTGAGAAATGATGAACAAAACGAGTCGAGAAAGCCGAGGAGGAGGAGGGGTGACGTACGACACCATAGATTGCGACGACCTCGCAAAAGATGATGCTATATGCACGCACTTAGCTGGTAGTATCTCGAGGAAGCGTAGGTACCTATGCAGACCTAATAAGATTCTTGGTCCGTATGCGAGGGGCCTTGACACCACCGCCGAGGATAGACGAGCCAGTGACGAAGATACCCCTGTGGAGTGAGATGTACAACAAGTCAACAAACGACATGGTGCACAGCGATGGTCGGTAGTGGTGAACGCACCATCCTGCTCCGAGCACGCTTAATCCTATGCAGAGGCCAATGCCTGTCGATGCCCACAAGTATGGACTTGACTCTTCAAGGTACCGGCCGACGTTGAACGCCTCTCCGGAGCCTGCGTGATGACGAGCAAGCGGAAAAGTGGGTGAACGATCTTTAGAGGGCAGGCGTCATTGGATTCTTACCTGTAAAGAGAAGATAGAGCGCGATGACTACAGAGAGAAAAGTAGGGAGCCCGAGGGCATAGTAGAACAAGAAGAAACCCATGGTACGCGGCAGCGCAGCTCGGCGGAGCGCGTACCGACCTGTGCTGACCTTTCCGGAGCACACGTCTCCCAAAATTGGACTGGACACCGTGGACAAGCAAATGCAACGATGTACCATCTCCTCAAGGGCCTCCATGAATACCTGACCAGGTTCCGTCCATACTCGCATACTCCCTGCCAGTTGATTTTTTGATGCTGGGACTCACAGGAAGGACGAGTTTTCCGTCATTATAATCGGTCTCGATGGCGTAGGCAAGACGGTAAGCACACAGCGGCCAAACTACTACAGCACTCGCACAAAAACTAACAGACAATCGAATATCTTCTCACATTTCTTTTCGGCCTCTACAGACACTCCTCGAGAAGATTAAGACTATGTATAATAACACGCCAGGCCTCCCACCAGACAAGATCGCCCCGACGGTGGGCCAGAACAGTACGCCCCCTCATCGGATTTCTGTAGCCCATAAACATCATTCTCTTTTCATGCATGCAGCCGGGAAGATATCTCTGCCCTCCGCCGTGCTCCAATTCTGGGATCTAGGAGGCCAACGCGGGATCCGGTCCATCTGGCCAAAATACTACGACGACTGTCACGCCGTCGTCTACGTCGTCGACGCAGTCGACCACGAGCGCCTCAGCGAAGGCTGGGAGGTCTTCGGTACGCGTTCCCTTCCCTTTCCCCTCTTCCCTCTTCCCCATCCCTCCGTCCTATTTCCTTTGCACTGCACCTTCCTATTCCTTAGGGGAGGGAAGTGGCTGCAGAACTGAAACTGACGCGTGGAATGCTGCAGATACCGTCCTATCAGCCCCGCAGATTCTCGGCGTCCCGCTTCTCCTACTTGCGAACAAGCAGGACAACCCCAATTCGCTCTCCGTCGCGGAGATCCGGCACGACTATGAGGTGTGGTACCAGCATAAGATCGAGAGCGCGCGGCGGAGGCAGGGCAGCGAGATGGACAACAAGCAGAGGAGGGAGCGCATCGCCAGTCTGGACGTCATGGGCCTGTCCGCGCTGGAAGGGTGAGAGACTTCCCTCCTACGAGTTGCCCCTCTACCAGGTCGGCTGATGTTTGAGTTTCAGAACGGGAGTTCGGGCCATCGTCGACTGGCTGTTCATTCGGGTGCAAAATAGCAAACGGAGGTATGGCTTCGTTTATTATTGCTCATTTCTAGTGCGTGATCGGCTCTCTGCACAGGGACGAGTCTTCTTGAAGGGCTCCACTCTGGCTAAGCACGCCATGTTTCCATGGAGAGGAGACCTGTTATTCCGAGCTGCGCCCAAATCAATGCAAGGTCGTACGAAACACCCTACAGGCAACTATTTGTTATCAACTGCTTCGCGCCCTTGGTACCTGCGATCCGCTCCATTCTGAACCAATCATACCGTGAATATAGCACGCGGCATGTCACGTCCGTGGGCTCGACTCCATCGTCCAAGAAGGGATAGGACAAAAACTCTGTGTAGAATGCGGCGTGATCCGGTGGACCATAAAATATAAGGTTTCGAATGCCTCTGATTTTGTATCTGCGCGCGGCGGGTTAGTCCTAAAGCTGTGTGGTTTCCTACTTTCTGAACGGCGGACCTTCGATAGAAGTGGAATCGCTCAGTGATGATCAGGAAAGATTTCTTTCCAGAGAAGAAAGCTTGTCTAGCGCGTGAGATGTCTTGATTCGTCGAGTACCTGTGAGAGGTTGATTGTTGAGACCGAGATATTTCTCTTTCTCGGGCTAAAGGTCTACTTACTCAGACAGCACGGTAAATGATAATTGCTGCTTCCGGAAGTGATTTTGAATCCGAATAAAATCCAGAGATGAAGGCACAAAGATGACAGTGTTGGCGCTCTGGACAGCTGACTTCAGCACGGGTGGAAGAAGCTGGTTCGTGAAGTGCGAAAACCGCTTTTCTAACTCGTCCTTGGCGCTCGAACAATCGAACTGCATAAATTTCTGGGCTTCGACGTGAGCTTGGGCTGATAACTATCTAAGCAGCGATCCACGCACCTGATCGAGACCCTCGGGCACTTGCACCGCCGGCCACCGCCGGAACGTACGCACCCCACCTTCCAAGTTCTTCAGAGACTGATTGTAGAGGTTGCGGATCTCTGGGGCCTCATATGCAGACAGTAAAACTGTTTGTCGAAGGTATGCAGCGCTGCAGAGCGTCAGTTACTGTGACATGGCTAACAACGGGACACATACCGCCCATCTAAGTACCAGGGCTTGATGCGGGAAAAATCTGTGTCGTGCGACTCTGTTGGCAATTGGTTGAGGTGGGAAAAGACAAACTAGTGGCCCACTTGTCACGAGAGTCTCGTATCTGGGTGTCATGACACTTACATTAGTGTGCTCCCAATTCTGCATTGTCAGACAGTCAACTTGGTCGGCGACGAGAACCTCTATGGAGGACAGAAAATCAAAGTTCCTGACCGCATCTGAGTTAACGATGGATGTAGAAGACCGGCGGTGGAAAGCGTACTTTTCTTTCTCAATGGACATTCGCAAGCCCAGTGGGCTTGCTATGATGATGTCTGACCCATAAAACTCAGTGAACAGGCGAACACTCTTCCTCGTCAGTTTCAGGCCTACTCGAAAGTTGTCGTCTGGATTTCCCTCAAAAATTTCAATATGGTCACGGGGATATGCATCAGGTTCTGCAGAGGAAAATTTATCTACAACGCCCTCTGGTAGCCCAAACTCCTTTCGGAAGCGGGTCATATTTTCAATTTGGAAAGATGAAGGGGGTGTATGGGAGACCATAGATTCTAGCCACCTAATAGCAGAGGAACGGAACGGGAGAAGGATAAGGATGGATGGTCTCGTGAATCCTTGGTCTTGCACGTCTTCCGGTGTTGGCACGCCAGCTTTGATGGCATGCGCAAGACGCTCGTTGTTTTTGAGAATACGACGCCGCTTTCTGTAGGCAAGTATGAGCATTCTGACAGAAATGACTAGCAGGACGCACTTTGTGACATGGTCCAGGATGTGCAGAGAAATCGAATCTCGGACAACTGATGCTGTGTCAGGTGATGTATGCGTGTGGTAAAGGTCGCGATGACTAGCTAATACGGATAGTACCTCATCCTGAAGTAGGCCCAAGTCTATGCCAGGCCGAGTCATCAATATATGGTTGTGGGGAGAGGAAAAGTGGCCCACCTGGAGACAAACTGGCTTGCCGCTTCATAAACAGAGCTCGCAATCGCTGGAGAATCTACGAACATTTATATCAGAGAGGAAGATACCTCCTGCATATTCCCCATACTTGTGATGAACCAGCTTTCATTTTCTCAGAGCCGGATGACCCCGCCATTTTTGTTATTGCCACGGAACCAATTTTTGGGAAAGACGAGTTGGATATCGACGAAAGACGTTTGTTTACAGATTCGATTGCAGATTGATTGAGAAGCAACGGTGCAGCTCCAAAGTGCAGCTCATACGTAGACGTAGGCTCTTTCTCGCTGTCAGTCAGACGAACGCTTCGTTGACGAAGGGAGGTAACACACCCTCGATGTCTGATAAATTGTCAGCTTCGTTGACTCCCACAAAGCAGGGAGAATCGTCTCTCCCTGATTCTACCTCAGGCTCAGTGATCTTCGCGTCAGCATATTCCTGGACAGCAGCATTCGGGGAACCAAGGTCTATATTTAGGTCGCGACGTTTGTTGAGCTTTTGAGAGGATGAATCCTGCTGGTCTATGAATTTCCGCTTCGAAGACTTGAGGGCAGAAACGTTGAGAAGAGTAAGAAGTTTTGTGGTTGGTGAGTTCCAATCATCTAGTTCCATGCCCATCGACCAAATTGACGAGCACCGAGCACCAAATTATCATCTCGCGGGAGATATGACACGTGACTGGCGCGACAGTGATCAATCCAAACGCGTCTCGCGCGCGGCAGCCTCGTAATTCCATGATCACCATTGCCACATTAGGTCTCGCTGCCCCCAGCACATCCAAGAAGCAATTATTTACTCTGTGCTGAGGCACAGAGTTTACAGCGCTGGCTACTATCGTGTCTAAGGGTAGAGGGAATCAGTATTGCTTGAGGTTCTGTCCCGCGTCCTCTATTATTAGATGCGCTGACCTCCAGTGCTTGCATACCAGAGCCAATGATTATCCTTTGCGTAGCGGAGAAACCATCTATCTCCAAGTCAATCACAAATATTCTTTCCGAGGGCCAATTTCGAACAGTGAGTTGTATGTAATGCCCGATTTCAGCACCCACGTTATGACATTAGAGAAATACGCGGAGTACGTTCATCAAGAATTATGACTTTGATTACCCTCAGATTAGGGCAAATTTTACGGTTACATGTGTCGCTGGTCACATATTGCAGTACGACTTTGCACAGGCACACCGTAAATGGCAATCCTGTGACCCCTTTGATCTCTTCGATGCGCCTATCGAAACGCAAGTCACACCTGATAAAAAGGCTATTGTCGACAACTTGACATCGGAAGCGCGAAAGGCTCATCAACTCATGGTCTGGACGGATTGTGATAGAGAAGGAGAAAATATCGGAGCAGAGATCGTAAAAATATGTCGCAAAGCACAACCGAACATTGTGGTAAAGCGTGCGCGCTTTAGCGCTATCATCGCTCAGTGCGTGTGCTTGTCTCTTTCAAAATTTCCAGATCTGTCGACGGTGCAGATAGGCAGATACATCATGCTGCCCAGAATCCAGTCGAGCTGGACTATTCCCAAGCAGCGGCTGTTGAGGCCCGCAGCATTTTGGATCTTCGGGTCGGCGCTGCATTTACCCGAATGCAGACACTCACATTGCAACCTCTGTTTCAACAAATCACAGGGGTAGTTTCCTATGGCGAGCGTCACTCAAAGTTTTCTTTCGCCTTATTCTAATGCACCTATGTAGGCCCATGTCAATTTCCTACATTAGGTTTTGTTGTGTCACGTTTTGACCAAGTTCGGGCCTTCAGGCCTGAGAAATTCTGGTACATCTACTTAGCCCTATGCCACGACGTGACCGGAAGCCGAGAGGAAACCCCTTTTACGTGGAGAAGGGGTCATCTTTATGATTTCCCTGTAGCTTATGCGATATACGAGGGAGTACTCGAGGACAATATGGCACGTGTGACGAAGGTTACTAAGAAAAATACGAAGAAATGGTGGGCGCATACTTATTTGAGCCACCGTCGCTAATGTAATGGACTAGGAAACCACTCCCTCTCACCACTGTGGAGCTACAAAAAAGCGGCTCCCGTTTGCTGAAACTTTCACCGAAAAAGATTCTAGATGTAGGTAGTTTCCCACTCGTCAAACTGGGCTCGCCTCAATAACTATGATTAAAGGTTGCGGAGCATCTATACCAACAAGGGTTCCTGTCTTATCCAAGAACAGAGACGGATCAGTATGATCCACAATTTGATTTCTCGTCCTTGATTGCCAAACAAGTTGCCGACCCAGCCTGGGGTGCCTTTGCTTCCAAGTGAGTTCTCGGCTGGCATTTTCTTACCTTTTTTCTGAGTTACTTAGTCTTCAAGACGGCGGTGGATATTCCCAGCCCCGCAGAGGAAAAAACAATGACCAAGCGCATCCTCCCATCCACCCGACAGCGCACGCCGGTAATCTAAACGGAGATGAGAAGCGTGTCTATGAGTTTATCACTAGAAGGTTTCTCGCGTGCTGCTCGAAGGATGCGCTTGGATTCGAGACTACGGTTGAGGTCGTATATGGAGACGAAGACTTTTTTGCGAAAGGCAAGCGTGGAAAGATGGTTTGTTCTGCACGCCATAGCCTAATTGCTTCACAGGTCTCATTATCCTGGAGCGCAACTACTTGGATGTTTATCCGTATGACAAGTGGAGTGATAAAGAGTTGCCAGATTTCGAGGAAGGTGCAACCTTTGTGCCATCAGTCTGCGAGCTTCGGAATGGAACCACAACCAAGCCCTCCCTTCTTACGGAGGCAGACCTTGTTGGCATCATGGATAAAAATGGGATTGGAACGGATGCAACCATTGCTCAACATATCGACACGATTATCAATCGCGAGTATGTCATCCCACGCATGGAAGGTTCAGTGAAGTACTTGGTTCCATCCACCTTTGGAATAGGGCTTGTAAATGGCTACAACGATATCGGCTTCGACAGGAGCCTGAGCAAGCCGCAGCTCAGGCGAGAGGTATGTTGAACTGCACGTTGACAATACTTAGGAGCTGAGCTTCTTTACCAGACAGAACGCAATATGGTCGCAGTTTGTCAAGGCACCAAGTCGAAGAATGATATGATCGTCGAGGCAGTCGACCAATACAAAGACATGTATGTCAGGGCAAAGGCAAGCTTTGCCAAAGTCATTTCGGTAATTATGGTTGTCAGTTTCATTGAACGTCGGTCGCGGCTGACACGTGTTAGAGTGTTCGGAAGCATATTGAAGGGGATGGTAGACCGAATGGAGGCGGAAATAATGCGCAGGGTGGTCCTCCTCCTGGTGGGAATGGCGGGAATGGTGGCCCTCCCCCTGGTGGAAACGACGGAGGTGGGAGAAGAGGCCGCCCGATAACACGAAGCACTCGGAAAGCCACAGTCCCTAAAGTGTCGAACGCCTCAGCGAGGTCGAACCGAACCGCTCCTGGCCCAGGTCGGGGACGGGGTCCCGACAGTGATGAAGGTGCGTCTGGATGGATGATATTTTCTTCTCGACCGTTCATCTTGCGCTGCGTACTTTCTTTAATTAGAATTGTGGGGTGCTGTTTCCCCGCTTCCCCCGGACGTGGTCCCAGAGCTTGGCCCAACCCGCATCCGCTCCTCACGATCATCCTCTCGTGTGCCGCCGATGATACAACGACCAGTACCGGTCGCTGGCCCCAGCACCTCAGCGCCGCAAATAGACTGCTTTTGCGGCAAACCCTCCGTGGAGCTCACTGTCAGGAAAGAGTCCGAAAACAAGGGTCGTCGGTTCCGACGATGCGGACAACCCAAAGCGTGTGATTTCTTCGAATGGGCTGACGAGCTCCCGCAGGATAAGCGGAGCGGACCTTCGAACCCCCCTTCCATTCCTGCGAAGAGGTCCCGCATAGACGATGCCGTATGTGTTTCAGATGGCCAATCGCCTGCTCCACACGAAATCTGAAAGGACTCTTTTAGACTCCAAAGAGATATTGCCAGTGTGATCTGACGGCAATTCTCAAAACTGTCAAGAAGGAAGGGCCGAACAAAGGAAAATTGTATTGGAGCTGCCCAAACTCCCAAGCTGCGGCCTGCAATTTTTTCGAATGGGATCACGAGAACGGCGAAGCGGCCGTTCCCCTTAACGCGAGAACCCAGAGTACAGGAAGTCAGCAGACGGGAGAGTGTTTCAACGTAAGTACCACATGGTCGTCGTGACAAACGCTCCATTTCTCTGAACGAGGGTTCCAAACAGTGTGGACAACCTGGACATTGGGCTAGCGGTATGTCATCATGCTTCCTCCGTATGCTCGGCGCTAATTCTTTCGCCATCTGGCCGACGGCGGCATCGATCATCATTTACTTTGTACCTACCAGCCTGCCCTGAGCGAAATCAGAGCAGTGGCTTGAAGCGCTCAAAAACGGCAGCGTCCAAGTCGAGAAGCACAGCGAACACTGCAGGTGCCGAGTGCTTCAAGTGTGGCGAGGATGGACACTACAGTAAAGGCGAGTGATGCGTGACTTGTCCATCACTGTGACTGAATTTGGGCTTTGATCAGATTGCCCTGACCCTTGGACCTCCACCGGAGGGGGTCGTGGCTCGAGTCGAAAGGCGTCCTTTTCGCGCGGCTCGAGCTCGACGCGTGGTGCCCCGAGAGGACGAGGCAGAGGGGGAAAGAGGACCGCATCAAAGCCTCGCAGCAAGATGGGCGCGTTCGGGGCTGCTGATGATTGAATTGCTCAGGCTGATGATCCATATACTGTTGCCCAACCCTCCAATTGGGTCAAGGACGGTTTACACACCCAGCAGCTGGTCTGTCATGAGGGTCACAGACAGTTATCGGGAGATCAACTCTACATGCGTGTACTGACCTCAACTTGAAGCTTACAACTTTTGAGTGGGCCGGTTCTACAAATATCTATATCTTAGTATCATGATTATGACCAGAGGGGGACGAAGATGACTATACTATTATACAACATGTGGAATCAATACATTTTGTAGATATTGCTGTATTGTAGCTACTTCATCTAAGTCCAAGTCAGCGACGCCATTGACGACACTCGGCTCGCAACGTGCTCGTGAGGTGAGCCGAGCTATTAGCCATCAAACGGCTCACGGCTCATGCACTCATGAGAGGTACAGAGTGGTACTGTATGTGCTTTGAAAGATATATGCTAGGGTGTGAAGAAATTCGCAGTGAAGATAGAGAATTCTAAACCTAACAACGTCTGCAGTAATGAATATATGCTTATCCTGAATGTTTACTGTACGTGTCAGAGGCCGCCCCTGAAGCTTTCCACAGCTGCTCAAAAACCCGGAGCGCGTTCAATCGTTGCTCTGATTCCTCAGGGAGACAAGGGCCTGCAGTAAACCACGGGCAGAGTGGGAACCGGGATGAGGCACAGAGCCTTCTTTTTCTCTGCAGCAGAGTTGCCCTCGCCGCGGCGCTATACACATACGACTGCCATTTGACATAATTTTATTCTTTTATATGTAGCCAGCTCACGCTGGTCTGCCATTCCCTGATGTAAAACGCCCAAACATAACATGTAGTACCTATGCAACCGCCCCTGTACCCCGTTGCATGCGCTGCGAAATATAAATTCAGACTCAAAAAAAAAAGGTAAGGACAAGTTTCATTGAGTGGCAACTGAAAGACAGAACAAAAAATGAGAATGACATAGCCACTCCGAGGTTGAGAGCGAGGCATAGGCCAGACAAGACAGATTGGCCATGCGTGCGGTGCAGGCCCGGGAAGTCAATGTGTCACAGCCTGAGACCACAGGGAAGGACTCGGAGGAAGAGGGACAGTGAAGTGGATAAGATCTATGCTTCGGTAAAGAATGACCTTATTTATCACCTAGCACCAACACAGTATAGAAAGTATGCATCCCTGGGCGACTGTATGCTCTCATCAATAGCGGGGCTGCACCATCTCCTCACTCAATCCTTTACCACTGCCATCCCCCATCTGCTTATCCGGAGCTTAAGGCCGTGCCCATAACCTAAATAAAGGAGGTAACGAGCGAAGGAGCAGCAGTAGCACAGCAGCGAGCTGAGCGAGAAACGTGCAATCCCAACATGATATTGATTCACAATGTACAAGATAGGAATAAGGTACAACTCGAAGAATGGTGAAAGTGCCGTAACCAGCAACCAAAGTACTAATCCGAATGACATCGCTGCTTGAATTTGTCTGCTTGAATTTGTCCAACATTACAAGATCATGAGCCTTGCACATGATCCCATGGAGTGAAGCAGCTCGACGGCATCTTTGATGTTCTTGTAGATGTCGTACGGAAGGAGCTCCCCTCTGTTGCCTGCATGCCGAGCCGTCTCTCCGTCGACATGGTCCATCATGACCATGAACAGGCCGTCGCATACTGGCACACTGGCACACACGCGTGCAGCACCGGCGCAAGGCCCTCGTTTTGCGAGCAGGCGGTGAGCCTCAGGATGATATTGCGCAGTAAACTTCACAACTACCTCGAACCTGTCGGTGAGTGCCTCCACAGAGGAGGACCTTACCGTATCCTCATCGGCATTGAGAGGTCTGGTCATGGTGGCAAGGTAAATGCCTGACTGCCACATTGTTTCACCTTCCGCCAACACGACAGTCTCGCCCGATCGTGAGAGTCGGCCCGTGAAGGTCAGGGATGGCAAAGAATCGGTACAGGTAGGGACCTGTAAAGGCGAGGGGAACGAATGTACGATGCTGCCTGGGGCTGGCAGGAGGGCCATGTAGAACTCCCTAAGGTCAGCGATGACTTGTCGAGTGGCTGAAAAGGCTCGAGCAAGACGGAGGACATTTTTCTCAGCAAAGAAGCCAAAGCGCAACCGCTCAGAAAACAGAATATTAGAGTACACCCCGTCTGTGTACATTGCGACTCCGATTTCAAGGAGGTTACCCATGATACCGTAAAGAACAGCGGGATAGTTCGAAAAAATGGCAATATTGATGTTTCAATGTGCGGGTACGACAGCGCTGCCTGTAGAGAGGCATCTCCTTCTAGACCAGCCTCGTTCTTCACCTCCACCACGAAGAACGGTTTGTCTCCAAAACTGATGGCCCCGGTTTAATACCGAATTGATTTTGCGAGACATCCCAGTTTAATGGCATGCCGACAATGCGGTCGAGAATATCTTTGATGGCTACCGTCCGCATGGACTCGTTGGAGTAGCTATTCGCAGCAACAACCATGAATATATGTGCCTGATGAATGAGGGACGGAGGAACATCGACTGTAGAAGATTCATCGTTTAAGTGAGACGGACGATAGTCGAACAGGCCCAAAGCACGATTGAACAGGGAAACAGGAGGACCGAAATTTCCTGCAGGTCTCCCGGAATGAAATTTGTTTTTGGCGCGGCCGACGACATCCATCACGCCTGTGAATGAAGAGACGCCAGATGATGGCGTAGGGAACGAATTCCGGAATGATTGGATTCCTTTTGCACGTCCTGACGAGCAACGTACGTTTGAGCGCTTGACTGTTGAGGTCTCCCAGATTATCCAGACCCTCAAGGACTAAAGCACGTAAGGCAGTAACGATGATGTCGACAAAGACGGACGTACGTTCTTCGGTGACAACAAGGACATGCACCGACATAGGAGGTGGTACATTAGGGAGGACATCGGAGAGGCGATGAATGACGCCGGCCACTTGGCCATCATCACGGTGCTGCAAAAGCCAATCTCCGCTGCGAGAGAGCAAGGTATTGTATGGAAGGATAGACAAGTCGGGCGGCTCAAGTAGATATGAGAAAAACCGCCGGTGGTGTACAAAAGAAAGAACGTACGATGAAGAACGTGCACTTTGCTCTGCCAATATGATCAGCGAGACTACGTCGGTTTTCCCGGGTCAGATTCCACAGATGGCCGATCAACATCCCTGGGTATGGATCGGTAGTTACGAATGAATCATCGGAAGAGTCAGGATGAGGATAGTAGAATATGAACCATAGTCGCCTTCATATTCTACTACCCTCATCATGGTGGTGGTCGTGTCCAGAATCTCACAGACGTCACATGTCACATGTCACGGGAATTTATGGCTGACTATTCCTGGCGCGGGGCAATCTTGGACCAATAAGTATTCCTGCTTCTTCTCCATCAATTTTAAATTCTGCCACGCAGTAATTGTAGAGGGGCATCATATCTACCAATACGGCGTATCAGGTTTGGGACTTATTGATTTGTGGAGGTGGAGAAGCAGTGGCGTTGAAAGGAGATCAGCTTACATAACCCTAGTTGGTTCCTAGTGACGCCTGCCTTACCAGCCCGGCGACTTTGACCCAGATCATGATGGCACTTCGATGTGCCGACGTCTGAACCTCATCAGTGCTCCCTTAAAGAGGATGTCACATCCAGATTACAGTGCACAAGGATGGCAACACGTTCTCGTCTCATTGGACGGACCAGTCACCATCGTCAAACTCGCCCGAGCGAAACAGTACGGACCATTCCACACCGTACCACTATTATGCCCACTTACAGGCTTCAAATTTTCTAAACACAGGCGCAACTCAATCACGCGCGGTCCATCAAGAGCCGTGCGAGGTCAAGTTGTCCATGCCGTGACGCGACATGAAGAGGAGTCCAACAACTTTGCGTCTGGCGAATGTTCACACATGAACGCTTTGTCAGGACACATGGCTCCCACTCCCGATTCCCAAATGAAGGGTGCCTCGGAACTGCCCACTGTGCTTGTCAGAAGGAAGCGTTCGTACCTCGACTCCCCGGACGTCCGAGAGAAACCGCCAAGGAAGTATTTTTTCAAGGCACCAGCGATGCAGACTCACCGTACTCACCTGCCGCCCATTGATGTGATGTCGTCATTCACACTCTCGTCTTCGACATTGCGTCATGCCTTTGTTCAAGCGTCGACCTCACGGTTTGCTGTTCGACTTACACTTCTCGTTGTGCCTCATGTTCCTTTCCCTCTTCATCCTCGTTACATACCGCACTCAGATGGCCGTTCACAGGTACCGCGTCTGGGTAAGTAGAGGTTTTGTCTCTCCTGCGATGCAAGGCCTGTAGCCCCTGCATGCATCCAAGTTTAAAAGGGCGTCTGGGTTGGCGCTGACGGTTTCACTCCTCTCGCTCCTCTACTTTCTAGCTTCACCTTCACCTTCAGTCTCACTTTTCTCACCTCGCCGTCGCTCTCTTCCTCTCTCCTCGGTCTACGACTTCTCCTTGAGATGACACTGTTTAAATTCTCTGTCACCACCCACACCAGCCTAGCTGAAGCGCACGCGTAGAGGGGTCTTGTGCACCGGGTACACCTGCGCACGAAAGGATCTCGTATATAGTACTTCAATATACATAATAAATTTAATGTCCAAGTGAGTAGCAAATACACTATGCAGGGAGTCCAAAAGAAAGGAACGAGGGAATACAACACCAGTATAATAAGATCATCGGAATGATGAACGAAAAAAAGTCTCCATGAAAAGCCTTACACAACGAGGAGAGAAGGAAACCGAGAACGTTTGCGGCAATCCTCATTTCGCACCACCGCGGACGACGGTGACGCAAGCCATCATCGTATCCCAAAGATCCTTAGGAGGAGCAGCCTCCAATTTCCCTACGGCGGCCGGCGGGGACACGTGCGGCACGGATGTGGGCGAGCCCTGCTCGACGAGGTTCATAGGCGCATACGCGGTGGATAGAAAGAGCTTGAGAAAGCCGGAATTATATGGTTCTCCATCGTTGAGGGCGAACGCGAGCGCCTCGGACCCGACGATGCCCGTGCCGATGGTCATCTTCGCGCCTCTGAGTAAGGGCGGGGTAACGGCGGCCGGGTCGGGTAGGTATACGGGGCGGATGGCGTATCCGGTCGCGTCCATCCAAAAGAGGTACGGCCAGAGGTCGACGTCGGCGCCGTTGTGGAGCGAGACGGCGTAGACGGAGCTGTCGTCGTGCGTTAGCGTCGCTTTGCCGCCCTCGAGCAGGTTCTCCTCCATGGGCGACCACGACTCGCTGTCGAGCCGGTGGAGACCCATGGCCACCCTCTCGTGCAGCGGCACCTTTGAGTTCTGGCGATGAAGGTGGAGGTGGAAGTTCGCGGCTGCGTCGATCGCCTTCACGTCGTCGAGGGGCTTGTGCGTCTCGACTGTGACGATCTGTGGGCAGTTGTCGCTGATGAGCGAGTCGTGTCGTTCGATGGACAAGCACTTGGTGCGCCTCCGCACGGAGATGTGGGCTTGCTTGGCCTTTGCTACCCTGATTATGCAGCACCCTCCCGGAGTTGACTCTCGCTGCAACCTGCCAGGCAGATTCCGGCGCAGATCCCACCATCTTTTGAGAGATAGACACGTTTTCTTGAGGTGAATTTTGAAGGGTGTCCTATTATTCCAACGTGTGACGCGGGCCCATCCCTCCTTGATAGGAATTTGGGATCGAGACTTTACTCTTGATAAACACCAAGTTGGATACACTGCGGATACTTGCAGGGTGGCAAGGACGGGGTTTGGAGAACCATGAACGTTGTACTCGTGCATACCAAACTCGGTGCCCTCTACCACGCCATGAATGGCGCCGGCAGCAATGCGAACATCCTTGTCGGAGCAAACGGCTTCAACATAACGGGTGTCAGGTGTGAATGGAGTTCCCCCAAAAAGGATGCGGTTCTTATTCTCGCCGAGACAGACAGGATGTTGGTTTCCACCATGAATGGCAAGGCAGCCAACGAGTTGGTCGTACGAGGTTCGATGAAATGGTCTGGTATCCTTCGCCTCCAGAAATGCCATGGTAAACCGGCCGCCTTCCTTACCCTCGACGGCTCTCTCGCCTTGACTGCATGCTAGGATCGTGACATGAGAACCAATGGCCTTTTCGTAGAATCCGTGACCCTCGGAAGGGACCTTGCGACCCAGCGCACCACGCCAGAGGCCTGCATATAAGTCGTCCGATGTAAGGTTGGCTGAGGATGGTGTCCAGCGTGTATTCGGTCGTACGCTGGCACGAGAGCGATTTCGTGCAGGGGAGAAACAACAGTCCAGGATGAGAGTGATGTTGTCACCTTTCGCCTCGCTAAGTTCACCTAGCATAGCATGCACGGACCAATCAGTGAGGCCGGAGACCCGCCCCCTTCTTGCACGTGTGCCATGATCGTGCGGGCATAGCATCTCTACGTGTAAAGGGTTTCCGTGCTGCCAACCCTCTGGTGCGATAGAGCTGCTGCCATGGCCGGCAAAGTAAATAATGATGGAATCGCCCGTCTGAATAGAGGGGTTGTTGACAAGATGAGCCATGAATGCATCTTCAATGGCGCCTTTTGTGGCCTTGCCATCTGTGAGCATGCATATGTGGTCGCGGGGGACATTGAGATCGTTCATGAGCCAGCGCCTTAGTTTGGACGCATCATCGACACACGACGATAAATTCCAAATCTTGCTGGATTTGTATTGGTCGATGCCGATAATGAGGGCGAAAACAGAGGGAGCCATCCTGTAGAAACATCATCAATAAACGCTATTTTGGGGTTACAATATGAGCGGCGTACTCTGTAGATTTGGAGGTGAAAGGGTAGTGGGCAGAGAAGCAGACTAGCTTGCACTCTCTTTTGAGGCGACAACCTGCACTTTCATGAGACTTGGCAACCCCACCTCACCAGGTCTTCACATACCTTAGTGCGAAAGTCACCGATCTCGTGTTCTCAACGAGTTTCGTCGGCTATTGGCCTATATAAGCACCTTGAGCTCAAAGGATCGAGCAAGGGTGAGCCACTGATGTCCACCCTACTCCACAATGAGGAAATCACCTTCCTGAGAAAGGGGATGTGCGCCTAGGAAATACGATAGTGAGGAGCAGCCGCCCGGGTGCATGCTCGTTAGGCAACTGAATATGGGTCCGGCGCGAAATACACGAGGCCAAACATATTATTCTTTACGGAAGTGAATAGAGACGAATGGAAGGACGCTCGGG
This sequence comes from Russula aff. compacta, assembly GCA_003313875.1. NCBI lineage: Eukaryota > Fungi > Basidiomycota > Agaricomycetes > Russulales > Russulaceae > Russula > Russula aff. compacta. The sequence goes on from QLOT01000396.1 coordinate 32,637, forward strand.
TTACCTTTGCGAGAAAGGAGTCGCACCAGCGCTGTGGTCGAGGCCTTCCGATGGTAATGTGTCGTAATCCAGCGATGAGCATCATCTCAGTGAACAAGTGGAAATATGCCCTTGGCCCACTAGGGCGTCCACGAGCTGCTGGAATGGGAAGCCAAGCAGCCAGTGGGAGGTAATGTAATGGGCGAACGAAGGATGTGCCTCGGGTTTCGGAGATACACGGCATCGACGGCCCGGTAGCCGGATTATGACCTTGACCTGGCCAGCTTTGGGCCGTGCGACACGACACGAGCAGAGATGGCCTTCATCTGCCAACAATGCAAGCAACCCCTTCAGGTGAGCTTGACAATGATTATTACCTGTTATTTCATTGCAAATACGGACACCCAGCTGGACGCCTCACTCATCGATCTTACTCCATCTGCGTATGACATGATCGTTGGCTCTCTCCCGCCGCAACCCAACATTCAACCCCCTCCTACGTCCGAAGACGAGAAGCTCGCTCAGTTGCCTGCCCCATCATCAGCTAAAGCTGCATGGAAATCCACAGCGCAGACTGCTCTCCTTTCACACACGCCACTCTCGCCCCGGGCTCAGGGAAAACTCCCTCAACGGTCTCCGGTTCTTCCGAATGAGTCCTTTGTGATCCTGCAAGACAGCGTCATACACAACATCCCCTCGCACGTGTCCTTTCCGTCACAGGTGCGCAATTCGCCATCTGCCGAGTCAGGTGGAACAACACCAAGGAAGGAAATACCACCCGACGACGTCGACCATGTGAACCCTCCTCCGCTGTCTCATCACCTCCGGTCTACGCAGAGACTCCTGAATCTACTCTCCAGCCGAACAGACGTCGATCACCCATTGTGCGCAGAGTGCACGCATATCCTCCTCTCAACGCTTACACGACAACTAGACGAGACCAAAAAAGAGCGCGACGGATACATTGCCTTTGAGCGGGAAGTTAAGAAAGAGAAGGAGAGAGAAAAGGAGGGCTTGACTCCACAAGAAGCGCAGCGGAAGATCTCCCGGCTCAAGGAAGATGAGCAATCCGCGATCGAGCAGCTGCGTGAGGCCGAGCGTGAGCGTGAACAGCTCGGCGAGGAGCTACGCGCATTAGAACTCGAAGAGAAAGCTCTCGAGGAGGAGGAGGAAGAGTGCGTCTTCGTGTTCTGATCTTGAGCTTATACTCAAAACGGCCCTCCCTTTTTTTATACAGATTTTGGCGTTCTTATAATGCTTACCTACTGAGCTCGGCTGAGCAGAGCTCCCAATTGGCGTCGCTACGCGCAACATACGTTACAGACTCTGCCACCCTAGAACGACTCGAGCGCACGAACGTCTATAATGACGCCTTCTGCATTGGACACGATGGCGTCTTTGGAACTATCAATAATCTTCGTCTTGGCCGAGTTCCCGGTGTGCCAGTGCGTCGGATGTTGTCTTGTCTTGCTTTAAGGCCTGACAGACCCGGATTAGGTCGAATGGGCAGAGATCAATGCTGCGTGGGGGCAAACGTTGCTTTTGTTATACACCATCGCTCGAAAGTTAGATTTCACATTCGAGAAGTCTGTGTCATCAAAACAAGTACTAGTCTGCAGTCACAGTCACTCATGGTCCGTCCCCATTTAGTTATCGCCTGGTTCCCATGGGATCCTTCTCTCGCGTAGAAAGGACTACTGGCGATAAGGCCACGTATGAGTTATATGGATCTGGTGACCTCCACCTCGGGCGATTACTGCATAATCGGCGATTCGACATTGGGATGGTGGCCGTGTTGGACTGTTTGAAGCAAATTATGGACTGGGTCAAGTCACAAGACACAACTGTTGAGTTCCCGCACCAGTGAGTTAACTTGTTTAGATGACGAAAATGTTGACTGAGATCATCGATCCAGGATTATCAAGGATAAGATTGGGGATTCCTCGGTAAAGTTACAGTTCAACCAAGAGGAAACATGGACGCGGGCGTTAAGGCACGTTTTGCTCGCACTAAAGATCTTACTCAAGTGGACTACAAGTGGGAATAATGGTTAAGGAGAGATTTGTGAGCAGGGGATATAACTGTAGAGTTGTGTTGTAATCACTTTGGGCCTGCTTAGTGAGATAACAAATCCAAAGGTATAAAAAAGAATGCCGACGGACTTCGTCTCATCCGACATTCATGGGCCTCTTGTCTCTCGGAACACCTTTACCCTGGGACCAAGCAAAGCACTTTGCAGAGCACGTACGGAAACATGGCATCACCCAGTTTCTGAGTACATGGGACCGCCTTAAGGATAGGTACGGCGATGAGCTTATGTGGGGCGACGAGGTACTCCGTCTTGCGTGCATTCACCTCATGGCCACTCATTTCCCGCCCGCTGTAGGTCGAGTACATGGTGGTGCAGCTCAACACAGACGCCAAAGATGCCGTGCTTTCACTCTGCCAAACTGACATCCTCGCCAAGCTGCAGAGGGTGACGATTGACATTGACGCAAAGACGGGCGCCTCGTGAGTTTGAACTTTGTCATGGCCTCCCGTGGCTCCGGCTGATGTCACTCATCGATTTTTTTTTTAACTTTGCGCCCACAGTGATGCTCCTCCTCCGGTCTTCCACCCTGAGTATGGCAGGTACATGCTCGAGTCAACTCCAGGCGCTCCATACACGGGCAGTGTCCGCGATCTCCTATTGGTCGAGTCAAACATGCGCCTTCGGTGAGTCTTCGCCTGCCTATCCCCGACCCCGAGGTTTTTGCGCTGCAGAGGCTGACCAAGGATGCTCTCTAAAGGCGGCACCTGGCTCGCTCAAATCTGAAATCTAGTCAGCTTCTCGTGACACTCACGTCCTTCCCACGCCTGGGCGTCCCTGGGAAATTCACCGAGCCGTATTACGATCCCTCCGAAGCCGTCTCCAGCCACAGCCTCTTTCTCCCAGAGCAGATTACGAATCCTCATGCCCGCTTCCCGTGCGTCCCTGTCTGCTGTTCCCTTTTCTATTTTCCCGCATGTCTGAATGAATGCCGTCTTGCATGCTCTATCGACGAACGATTTGTGCGATGCACTTTTAGCACTCTGACTGCGAACATTAGGAGACGGCGCGGGTCAAAGGTGGCTATCAATCTTCCTATCTATATCGATAAGCACACACCACGGCCTTTCGTTGACCCGACGATCCCGTGGCACCGAAACGTGTTCCCCGAAGATGCAGGTACGGGATTTGCGATAAGCCTAGGATCCTCCTAATACATACTCCCCTTACCTTCTTAGAGGCGCGGCATGGCGCGGCTCTCGTTGACCACATTTACATGGATGCGATGGGCTTCGGCATGGGCTGTTGTTGTCTTCAACTGACCTTCCAATGTTGTAATATTGAGGACGCACGCCGCATGTATGATGCGCTTATTCCCATCGGGCCCATTATGGTACGTACGGCTTCTAACCAAGTTCCGCGGCTTTGTGCTTCCATCCTGATTCCGCTTATGTGTAGCTCGCCCTGACGGCCGCAAGCCCTCTGTGGCGGGGGTACATCGCGGATGTGGATTGCCGTTGGAACGTCATCGCCGGAAGTGTAGATGACCGCACCGAGGAGGAGCGGGGGTTAAAGGTATGGCCTTTACTGCTGGGTTTGGCTGTCGAGCTTACTGTGTAAACTGAATAACCAGCCTCTTGAGCATAACCGAATGCGAATTCCCAAATCTCGGTATGATAGCGTGGACTTGTACATCTCCGAGACTTGGATGAACCGCCCCGAGTACAATGATAATCCTCTCCCAATAGACCAGGATATTTATGATCGCTTGCGCCAGCATGGTGAGTTCCCGATGGATGCTGGCTTTTTGAAGTGCTTACAAGGGGCGCTGTAGGGATCGATGAACTTCTTTCTAAGCATATTGCGCACCTATTTATTCGGGATCCCATTGTTATTTTTTCTGAGCTGCTCGACCAAGACGACAGCACGAGCACCGACCATTTCGAGGTTTGACCACTTTGTTTGCATTTGTCGGGCCACGTATTGACATGCTCGTGGATAGAACCTCCAGTCAACCAACTGGCAAACCTTGAGGTTCAAGCCACCGCCCCCGAACTCGCCCATCGGCTGGCGCGTCGAGTTTCGGAGTATGGAGGTTCAAATGACCGACTTTGAGAATGCCGCCTTCACGGTGTTCATCGTGCTCCTATCCCGAGCCATCATGAGCATGAACATCAACTTCTACGTCCCCATCTCCAAGGTATGTCCCATCTGTTGTTCGCTAATTGCCTCGAGCGTGCCATGAAACTGACACTTGGGGTCCGGGTATACAGGTCGATGAGAACATGCGCCGCGCGCAGCAACGAGATGCCGTCAATCAAGCCAAATTTTATTTCCGTCGTGAGATTTTCACGCCAACGTCGTCGCGCGCCACCTCAGGCGCAACGACTCCCGACATTTTCCCCCCTCATGAACCTTGTGCTGTCGCATCGTGGACGAACGGGACAACGAACGGGTTCCAAAACGGCCACAACGGCCGACCAAAGCAGCGCAAGATGGAGAACTGCTTCCCGCCGTTGCCGCTGCCAGATGAGGGTCTCGTTGGCGGGAGTGTGAAGGAGGAATACGCGGAGTACACCTTGGACGAGATCGTCAATGGCAGGGTAAGAACTACATGCTCACATGTACACCTATGACTTTCACCGGCGTTGCTGACTCTTTTTCGCTTTGCGCAGGGTAACGCGTTCCCAGGACTGATAGGTCTGGTCGAGAACTACATCGCCACGCTTGACCTGAGTGAATCGGAACTGCAAAAGATCTCGAGCTACCTGGACCTCGTCAGGCGTCGGGCAAACGGCTCGCTGAAAACTCCCGCGACCTGGATCCGAGACTTTGTTCGATCCCATCCTGCCTACAAGTTCGACTCGGCAGTGAGCAAGGAGATCAACTACGACCTCATCGTGGCTGTAGATGAAATGTAAAGCCCTGTCTCACTTTCTGCCTTTTCGTGACAGCGTCTGACGTAAAAAAAAAACGTTTGCGTTTTGTGCACGCGTGAACCCACAGTGAACGCGGTGTACGTCGCGCTCCCGACCTCCTGCCCAAAGACTATACTGGCAGCGAAAAGGACTCTGGTTCTTTATACGATTAATTATCGCCTACAGTCGAAGCCTCCTTAATCCAAACCCGTTCTGTGGACAGACCAGGGTAATGAGGAATAAATACACCCTCCATCTCTTTGTCATTTTCTCGAGATTACTTTCAACAGTTCTACCAATGTAGCCCCTTACAACCCATGCCTTGGCTTGACTGTCCAAGAGATTCGGATGTAACCCGAATTGCATTTGTCATTTATGTCGACATCAGAGAAAGAACTTTCGTGGTATCTTGGGTTAATCTCGTCGATATCTTGTATTGTATTGTACGTCTCCCAAATTGGGTCATAATAATAGCGGAGCTCTGGAAGCGAGAGCAGCGATTTTATATTTATATGTACAGACACACAAAATAGACACACAAAATAAAAGGACGACAAAATTGCTTTCTCTCTCTCCTCTCGGATCGCCTCAGAACCCACTGGCCGTGACGCGCAGCTGCTCTAGCTTTTTCTGGACCTCGCTCACAGACCGGTCCAGTTCCCCCGCTATGGCGCTCTGCTTGGACGGCGGCAGCCTCGCGAACGTCTCGCAGAGGTCCCCGTCGACGACCGCCTTCACGGGGACGTAGTAGCCTCGCCAGGTGAGGTGGTCCCTGCCGACGAGACTCGTCTGCTCCATACGGATGTGCTGCTCGAGCGTCGAGATAAAGTCCACGTCCTCCTTCGACGCAAGAGGGACGAGCACGCCGATCGTGCCGTGCAAGCCGGTATACAGCAGCACCTCCCGGCCGCCGGCGACCATCGCGACCTTGTGGATGCTCGTGATGAGGTCGCCGACGTGGAAGTGCGTCAGCAGCTGCGTCTTGTGCGGCGCGCCCATGAACAGGCCCTTTTCGTGCAGGATGCCCGCGCCCGTCGGGTCGTCGTCTACCTGCTCGGACACCTTGGGGTCCAGTCTGTTGACAAAGACGTTGCCGAAGCGATCGCCTGCGGCCACGGTCGTATAATCGACCATCGTCGAGCACGTTATCCAGCGCGGCTGGGCGTCGTCCGCAAAAACGAGCAGCCGGTTTTCCGGTGCCTTGTAGACGGCGAAGTAGACCGACTCTTGCATGTCACCTACGAGAATGCGGGAGCCTTGAGTGTTGAGAGTCACAACGGTCGAGCCGAAAGCCTGATGGAGATGAGAACAGGATTCGAACGAGACAATGCTGTCATGACAAACCTTGTTCTCCGCTTTGCGAAGCATTTTTTTCTTGCCAATGTCATATACCCTCAGGGCTTTCCCCACACCTGCAACCAATCGACCTTGGAAAGCGAGCAGCGCAAGGGGAACATCATCTACCTCAGTCTGCACGACGCGAGTGTGAGCTAGCAGCCAGAGAGCGGAATCCGCAAAGGTATCTACCTTATGAATTAGTTCCAGATCTGCTCCCTCATCGGTGAACTTGTAAACCCGCAAGAAACCACTTGTGCAAGATCGTGGTGATAGTAGTGTGTCCTGCGCAGTTCCCACAACAAGGTGCAGTTCATTGCTTCGTGCCTCGAATGGCACAACAGCGAGGGAGAACGCGGCTTCGTTGTTGTCCAGGTCCACGACTCGAATTGACTTGTTCTGGTACATCCGAGCACATGGCTGTTATCTTATACATGGCAACGAAATTCAGGCAGCTCACCTCGACGGGGTCAACAATGCGGACACAAGAGCCCCAAGTACCAGCTGGCGCCTTCGGTCGACCAAACTGTTCCGATGGAAGTTCGAGCACTGCCTCATCTACTGCTTTCTTTTGTGATTGCTAGAATACATGCAAGTCAATATCATATACGCGACCCCCGAGTGTAATGACAATTTACCAGTTCTTGTAGCTTTTTGGCAGCGGCAACCTCCCCTAGCACCCTGTGATCAGACTCGATTATGTAGAAGTAGGAGTTGCCAGGATGTGTGGTAAATTTGCGCGGTGTGTATGCGAGTTGGAGCGCGTCCTGCTTGAGTTTCGCACCAAGCTTTGCAATCTGGAAGATGCTGCATTGACAAGGAGTTAGAAAGGCATGCTGAATCAGAGGCATAGCAAAAATTCAGTAGGAACAATTGGTAATAAAGAACAATTTCGACATGGATTTATTAATCATCCGGTCGCCGTTGAGAGTCATCTTGCATTCGAAGCAAATAGGCCGCCATGAAACTCACCGTAGCACATTGCCTGTAATCCCAATCAGGCCTTCCGGGCACAGTTCTGCAGAAAAACTCCAAGCGTAATCGAGGGTGTCGAAAATGAGCGGAGTGAAATGCATGAGATTTTGGTGTGTATAATTGAGCCATGTTCTAGAGGAGAGAGCGAGGATAGCAGGTTGTGATTTAATCTGCACGCGAATGAGGCGGACCGCCCGCGTGCCCAGGAATCTAGGGATGTAATACGGTCAATACAAAAAAATGTCACTATAGCAGACAATCACCTCGTCCGCGTATCCGTAAGTTGCCCGTTCACTGGATCCAATACGGTTCTGAGAAGAACGCCAGTCTGCAAGCCAATGTTGACAAACATGGTTGGCTGATTCCGGTTAATTCCAGCATCGAGCATGTCCACGATGCATATTGAGGAAGGGGGTGATGTGAGCGCTTGCAAACTAATTGTCTCTAGTGTATTGTCCGGGTCCAAAGAAATAATGCGAACTGTCTGGTCCTCACAACCGACAGCCTATGCGAAGGGATGTCAGATTGTGTCTCAGTCAAGAACAGGTACTTACTAGATATGACGTCCGTTGACGCCCTTCAGGAACTTCCCCGATGCTCATGGCAAGGACTGTGCTTCCCATTGCTTTCCGATCCTGGTATTCGTTCAGCTGTCCATCCAAATCTAACTCAAAGTACACTAGTTCTGCAGAACTTAGAGCCACGACGACCTGTCGCTTGTTGGTTGTGGCAGCAACGATAGTCTTGCCGGAGGGAACACGCCATTCATTTACCCTGCGGTCAGCCAGGACGTGTCGGATGCCCTGTGGATGAACTTGTAGGAGTGCGTCGTCT
>QLOT01000401.1:0-20997 GCA_003313875.1 Russula aff. compacta
GTAGCACTTGTCTCTTCTTTTTGCTGACAATTCTTCTACGCGTCTCTGGTTCGCGCGTGCTCGGTATTACAGCATGACAGAGACTACGGGCTGTATTCGTTTTGGTGCCCTTGACCTCCCTTGTGCTGCACCACAATGAACATGAATCGACCAGTCTCGGCAAATTATACCTGAACGTCGAGACTTACAGTGAATTAAGCTTTTGCTGTGCTCAGAGACGGTAAGTCTAAGTCTAACTTCAAAGGTGCTCGCTGTCGGAATGTATGCAACGAAAGACGCGTGCTGCCTGCGTATCAACCGTAAAACCGTAGTACCTCTAATTAGACTTACTGGGGAATAGGGGCGCGGCAAAAAAATGAAGCCGATGTCATACGCATTTGCTATCAACGCCCACTCAGGTCCTTTTCGTAACGCTGGGCCTGGAATTATATAGATCCTGCGCTGGATAACCTACCCGCTAATAAGTCGCGGAGATACCTTGGTTTGCCTCCTCATGCTCAGCGATCACCAGATTTTCGCGGAGCACATAATTATTAGGGCACGGATGTGATCAATCGCATCGTAGCCACTCTTTTCTGGATCTGGTGCGTTTAGTGGTGCGATTACGAACTCCGGCGGGAAGATGTCCATCTGAGATGAATCCAGAAACTGGGACTGAAATATTACAATAAACATAAAAGACATTTCTCGTGCATATATCATCTATATCATCTCTGTCTACCCCCAAGTCACGGCGACGCAAAAATCTAAGCCGTCATGTTCACGGTCTTCCGTTGAATCGCGGGCCCCAGGGGTCTCCTCCCCACATCTCTATCTTCCCCAGCTCTCTCGCCCTTTCTCCAATCAAGCCATGTGCGTACTCCACCGCAACGTCGACGGAGGTGTAACCCTCGAGAATCCAGCCCAGAATCAACTTGGTGTCGTATATCTTGCACTGTTCGGGTCTCCACTCGGGATTTACGCCGCCGCCGCCGCACTCCCCTGTGGCGAGGTGGTTGTGGAGGTCCTGCGTGCGGTAACCCCGCCAGGGACAGGCTGGATGGGGACAGTGGAGCCACCACGGCAGATGTCTCGATAAGATGTGGCGTTCCAATTCTTGCTTGCGGCCAAACTGCGCAGCGCATTTCGGGCAAAACTGCGGTGGGCGGGTCGAGCCAGAGGCGGAAGAAGTCTGTTGCGCGAAATCAGATTTTACTCGCGTTGGCCGTTTTGACGAGAAGTCGTACCATGGCCCCTTGCAAGCTGGTAGTTGCACTAGGGAAGTCTTCGGTGGTGAAGAAAGTCTCAATGTTATCCATTGTAGCTGGGGGGATGAAAATGGGTATAGCTCCATGACAACTTGAGGTCTTATTTGTGCTGCTCAGACTGAGATCCACAGATTCTGTGTTTCATCTTTTGAGATGAATTGATTCCGGGCTCGCATTTCCTTTCCGACCTCTCACTCCCCTCTGATCCCCTTTGCCTTCTGCCCAGGCTCCTTGAACAACAACTGTTCATTTTGTATAGAGCACTAGATTGTGTCAGGTTTGTATGGGCCAGGAATGACGATGAGGAGGGGTCTGACCGGGGTCGGGTGGGTTAAGAGTCTCTTATTTAGGGATGACCGGATGACCCACATGAAACCAAGCCACCGCAGCAGTTCCGTTGCACTGCACCAGTTGGAGGAGTTGAGCTACTGTACTCCTTTGAGGTACGTGATGTACGTGATACATCACACGTACACATTTGCGATTTTTTTTTATGGGATGACGTTATCGACGCTTGACTTCGTCATGCCACTGACGTGATCCTGGTGACGTGATCTCTCTGACTCGACTTATACATCACTGGCGTTGGCCAATCTAATCTGGGCACCCCAGAGCTTGCTTCATGATTCATCTACACGAAAGACAGGGAATCGAATCCTGGCCACATTTTTCTGAAACGACTGTATTGACATTGACCTGAAAACGTAGATTTCGGTGCCTTTGAAGCGTCAATCATCCGGCCGGGAGTCTAACATTCCGATTGGAGTCCCTGTTCACGAAAGGCTCCCTGGCGTTCATCTGAAACATCTAGTTCCACTACCCCTCTGCTCAGGATATAGTCAAACTCCCATGACAAACCAAACTGTAGAAACATCTATCTTTCCGCCGTCACTCCAGCACTTTGCTCAGTAGAGCTGGCTATTTTTGTTTCGACTTGGACGAGCGCACGCTTTCCCGTGCATGAGCATTGTCTTCTTCGTCTCCCACATCCGTCTCATGGTTAAGCTCATCAAAGGAATAAGGCAGAGGCACCTCCCGCGTGATCCGGTACTGGTCCATATTCCCAAGATGTTCGTTCTCTAACCGGTCTGCATGCGACCCAAAAGCCCCTTGGTTGGCAAGCCATTAACGCGGGAGAGACGAAAAACGGACGTACAGACGTTCCATTGACAGCGTCGCAGCACTTCGAGAAGCGCCCCAATCCACGTGCGAAGGGCAACGCTTGGTCCGCGTGTCGGGATGTAAATTATCCAAATAAAGCGGATGAGGACGTTGGTGATCTACACTATGTATCAGTTGCACTTCCTCTGATAAAGTAATGAGCTATTCACGATAGCTAGATAGTAGAACTGTTATGACGCGTCAGTGTGGTACAGAGACCGATGGTGAGACGGAGCGCACCGGAATATGGCTCGAGTAGATTAGCTCTTCGCGTAGGAACATAAGGCGTGCATGCGGGCGTAAAAGAGACCAGTCCATGAGTAGATCCTAATGCCCAATAGTCAGCGCTTGATCACCACAAAACCCATCGGACTTGCCCATGATGCGGCATATATGGAATAGACCGCTGCAAAGAGGCAGAAAAATACAAAGCTCGTACCGTGTCCAGCACCTTTAAATGCGTCAGCTTCAACGACAGGGATGACCTGGTGGAGAACCGCCCACCGTTATGTCGCCATAAGTAGTAACAGAAGTAATACACGATTCCTGTGAAATATTTACCACCCTGCGCATACGGCGACTCAGTTTATTGGCTCCAAATTCAACTGGAGACGACGAACGTTGACCAAATGAGTGGTCAATCGCGAATCCCACCAACGCCGAATGCTCTGCCCGAAGCGGGCTAAGAATGGCAAAATGGCAAGGAGGAAAGGCACGCCCCATGCGGTGGGCTTACTGCACTCTAGAAATGAAGGGGACTGGAATCCTCGCGCATATGAACACGCGATGAAGTAGATATTGCTGAGCGGGAATGCCAAGGAGCAGAGTTGGTCCCTGGAATGGCGCAGAATATCAACAATTAAACCTCTGGCGATTGCTAAGCGTGCGCACCCCAACCAGAAGTCTGTAAACTGAACAACAAATCATGATAAGAAGTCGGCTTCGACAAGAAGGTCGTTGGATTGGCTTACCTCTACTCGGTTGAATCCACTCGATAGAAGCCTTGCGACGTTACGGAGGAGCCACCACCGGCTCTCGCGAGACTCGAAAGGGAGTGGGTTTATCATCAGTACCGCGACAAAGACTAGCCAAATCACGGGCCATGTCCACGGTTGGATGGTGGGTTCTGCTACGTGTGCAAAGGAGAGCCAGAAAGCCCAACAAAGCGTTGCGAGTACAATGGAAGGTATCTACAAATAGTGCTTTGTCAGCGTTTGCCTACTCGTCACGAAGCCTTCTGGTAATGTACCTCGAAATACTCCCGATGATCAAGACGTGTTCTGATGTCTAGTTCTGCATGGTAAATCAGAAATTGTCTGATATGGTAGTGAAGTTCCACGATGCCGTACCGAAGATGAAGACGTAGTTGATCCTCGAAGCGTTCCAAATTAGCAGATTTACGCCCACGAGAAACGCTAAAAGTGTAGGGACCAGCAGAATCGCATATATATAAAGAAGGTTCCCCCATGAGGGTATAGCAATATGCGTTTGGGGCTGGAGGGCTGAAAGAGGCTGAGTGAGCATTGTGTGATATTTGAGTACTCACCACGGACGATGCCATCAGCGACAGCAGGGAAAGCAAGACCGAGAGCAAGACCCGTACGGAAAGTGCTAAAATGATGTGTTTTGTGAGAAGAAACAGGGCGTAGGCGAACTAGAGCGCGTTTCCTGTCGCCCTTCGCTATGTGTAAAGTCATGAGGACGGTAATGCAACCGGTCACTACAAAATTCCCACCAAAACGTGCAGTGAACAAGTCTTCCATCTCCTTCAAGAGCTCTTGCACAATCTCATCTGAGGCGAACGCGCATGAATCGACCTGTGATGCCAACTAATTAATAACCTCACAGTAAGTAAAGCAGAACTAACCTTTTCCTTCATGTACAAATCTTGCACCTGAACCTAGATCCATGATCTCAGAGACGTCAATAACGGAATCGGATCATACTACAGTACTTTAGTTGCTTTCTCAAACTTCTTGAGTGCTTTCCGAAAGCCCGTGATATTCAGAATCTGCCTCCTTTTTATCATCTGCACGGCACCAGTAACTCGGAGCAGGCCGTACGCGATAGTTATTTAGGACCTCAAGCACGCGGTAGTGTTCCGTCACAGCCCGCTTGAGTTGCTTACGCGCTTGTAGGTACTCATCCGGATTAAGCTTCGCTCCACCGGCCAGACGGTGTATGTGAGATCCCCCTGCTACACCAGTGTCATGGCCTTCCACAACCACAGGTGTCTTATCATCCGTATGAGTGAACGGATTCGAGAGGCGAAGCGCGCGGCTCATCCGCTTTGGGACATTTGATCCAGAAAACTGGAGAGGAAAAGCTTGAACTTCCGGGTGAGCATCCTTTTCAGAGAGTACTCCAGCAGTCAGTTAACATATAAGTAAAGGTATGAAAGACCCAATCACATGGAACAGACGTCGGTGATCTTTCAACTCCTCAAGTTGTTCCCGAAGTTGCAGACTACGCACGCGTGCTTCAGCTTCCTTCTCAATAAAAAAAGATTCGATCCTAGACAACTCCGCGTTAAGCTTGTCGAAAAATGCTAGCTGGACAGGCAACATGGCCTCAAGAACTTGGGAAAGTGTGAGTGGGTGTGTGGGAATCGATGATATTACGCTGGAAGACCGAAAGACTGAAAAATAGAGTCGGACAGCATTGAGTCAGTGTGTGGTAGTAGAAGAGAGATATAATCACGTCGTGTGGTGCGTCTACGCAGACCCTCCCGCGGTCGTGGATTCCGTGGGGGCAGCGCTGTTGGTTGCCCCTCTGGAGTTGGCAGAAAAGTAATATCTTTTCCAGGGACCTCTTGGGGCTGCGCGGCGGAAGTGGTTTCCGGAGATGCAGAGATTGCCACCTTGAGAGATTATTAAACGCGTGCAAGGGAAAGAAGATGCTGTATCTACTTTACTATGGGCGTCCTGTCTTCTTTTGAGCCTTTCTAGCTCTGCCTGGCCACTGGCTTCGCGAGTGCTCACAACGGTGTGTTTTTCTTGCACTCCACCGTGTACATCGGTTTCGTTATCCGCTTCGTGGCCGTCATCGGCGTTTTCTTGCCTCCCGTTGTGGTGAGCTGATGCCCCAGATCCGCTCGGAAAGGGACCAGGATCGCTCCCAAATGGTACGTCCACGTATCTTCCAGTGCCATCTTGGGCCCGTCTTATATCTGTAATTCGTTTCTTTAGGCCGCGATAGTCGCTATCACACGACCACGAACAAAATGGTCCTATAAGAGTTGGAGGTGAGGAGACCACTGCAGAAATACGTACATGTATGCACGCTTCCACTCCGGTGCCTTGAGCAAAGTTATAGCATGATGGGAAGGTGCCGTCCAAAGCATGAAGAATGATCTTACCTGCGCGTTGTCCAGATACCTGCATTCTCAAAAGATGAGACTCCGAGAACAGAACAAGTGATATATACCTAGCAAATTTCATTTTGAAGTAGTCAGATACTAACGGTAATATTCACTATCGTTCCACGGCAAAGTCAGCCAGAGTAGGCGTAGATGTAGACACTCGACATCCACGAACGCGTGATCGATAGTCCGATGAGGCATTTCGGACCCCGGGCCGATAATGGCCTTTCGCTGCAACCGCTCGTTGAACTGAACATACTTGGGAGGCGCAGTTATTGGAGTCGCAAGACGATTTCTCGTACGAAGGTCATAAGGCAGCGTGGGGAGCGCCGCTGTGCTCGGATGTGAGGCGCGAGCGTAGCGATGTTCGTGTGTTGCCTAAAGACGACGGAAGCATGCCGGTAAAACGCCGACGCGGCGGCTATTCTCCTTTTAAACGCACTAGTACTGTACTGTACTGCCTAGATATCCTCGGAGTGCTGGTATACAGCAACAGGCCCTACCAACCCCGCACAGTATCGGAATCTCACCAAGGTCCCACGTGTAATCTCCGCTGGCCTGTCCTACCGGGTGGGTTCGGGTTCCGAGTCCACACATGGCATCCACAAGAACTGCGTCAGTTTTATTCTCTACCTCATAAGCACGGCGAGCGCGTGGGGTTGATTGCACCACCCCCGACCCGCAACTCTCTTCATATAGACTAGTTTTAAGACACTCCCCCTTTACACCTCGATCTCATGGGCCTTGATTAACTTGACTACTCATGTTTCTAAACTCTGAACCCGCTCCTTATGGTAAGCCAGGGGGCTTGTGCGCTACTATTTCATATTAGAACGCTCATTGCGTCCATGATAGTTCACCTTGTAAAGTCGGTCCATGTGTTCGCTGGTGTCTATGCGTAATCCTAGCCAATTTTCACCTGCAGCAATCTGAATCACCTCTGTATACAGATGGGAGTATATCACCAATCTGGACTTTGAATGGGAGATATACACTGGACGGCGACATTGTCGATGGTCGTTCGTCATATATCTCTTGGCAAGGATGCTAGCTCTTGCATCTTTTATCACCATGCTGGTCGGCTTTAATATCATGACGCCTTATAACTGCAATGTGAGCATGCTCCTCTACATGCTTCATGCTCCGCCCTCCGCTTTACTCTAATATCTGGTGTACTCCAATAGGTGTGGTTTAGAATAATGCTGGTTCGTCCTTCTTAGTACCTCAAGTAGTCCTTCGAGCTGACAGACGGTAGGCCACTTCATGGGCCTCGGGTGTATTTGCGTCCCTCCTTCTCGTACTTCGAGGGTCTGTGATTTTCACCCATTATGATATACTCATTGATCAAGGCAACGGACGTGCAGAGTTGCCTTGTGGCGTCGCAGTAAGAAGATTATTGCTCTTGCTGTTGTGGTGTGGTTAGCCAATTTAGGTGGCTCGATTTACGGTTAGTGCTTGATCAACTTAGGCGCCGGGGCACTCGCTCACAATGGTCCTGCTACGTTCCCCATGAAGCGACGATGAGGGTAAGTTTTCTTGGAATCGTTTCCACAAGTCAACCACAATTACGAGTCTCACCTTGTCAACGTTCCTAGGGCCACTCACGCTGGTCCGACACTACGGAGAATTGCCCCATCGACGGAACATCAGACTTTCGGTGGAGCATCTTGATCAACTTTATTCAGGACTTGACCCTGCTCTGTATCATGTTCTCTGGCGTGCTCAACAACAGAAATTCGACACGCTTGTGGAACATGCTCTATATCCAAGGATTGTGGTGGATTCTTGCGTGGATAATCACCGAGTTACCTTCGATCGTATGTCGTTTGCTAATCGAGGTCGCTCTACGCTCACGAGACGTTGTCAAGGCATTGAGTTTCCGAGGCGTGAACGGTACGTATCATCTGATGGAATGCCAAGCATCGTAATCTGAATCAACCTTGTCAGAGTATTGGAACCTGGTGCGCCTTCACCAAGCTTGCTTCTGTTTGCAGGGGCGCTGTGCTGATATCCACACAGATATTCCAAGTCCCACATAGTTCGTACCCACTATCATGCATCTTCATCGACGTGACTAGCCTGCAATCTTCGGCGTGCTATTGAAACAGTGACTCTCACGTAGGAAACTCATACTCGTCGCCTTCACGACCCCAATTAATGTAATCTGTGGAACGCAGGGTCATCACCGCCTCGCGCGCATACCGCATCCTCTTCCAATTCATCACCAAGTAAATGACACGTTTACCTTGTTTCTTCCATGATGGGGACGCTCACATCTTATATATCAAGTGATATCGAGACTTACCCTCCGCCACGACAACGTCCCCGCCGCAATACGCCGCGCATCATCTATAATGGGCAGGACGTGCAAGTGACGGTCCACCGTACGGTCGAGTGCGATGCACAACTGCCGCTGCCGTTCTCGAGCGAGCTGGGAATGCACCCGCTGCCACCACCGATACATAAAGGGAACTCACGGCGCGCGACCATTGTACTGAAGGACGTGAGCCACGCGTCGAGCTCGAGGTCATCGACCACCGGGTCGAACTCAGGATTTGAAGGCAAGGAGAGCGGGGCGATGTAGCCAGCCAAGGGGGACGAGGTGTAGGGGAATCCAACTAATTTTACGGTTTATAGGCGTGGTTGGGAATTGCGGGGCACGGTACTCTGCGATTTTTTGACTTGGATATAACCTATCAGTGTTGCGGTACCCTTACACACATACAAAAACCCCGCCCAATCAATCACTGAGACTCGTGTGAAATGTTTCAGGAACCACCGCTGATCCCTTCACATGTTTCGAGAAATCCAAAATGAAATGAAGTTGTTTGGAAGGGTCCGTGTCCACTTATTATAAGGGGACAGGTCTGGGGACCTCTACGGACCATCCCTTTGTTGTGATAGTATGCAGGACACCTTCCAGGATCCTGGCACTGCGACATAAGCGCCATGGATGTTGTTGTCGGGCCCTAAACTCCAAATTGGGCTCCTCCCCTGGCCTGCCCTCTAGGTGCAGTCGTTCCAGAAAGACAGGTGTCCGGGAGAGGCCCTGTTCGTTTGCAAATACTACGCTGTAGCCCTGTCCCAGGTCCAAATCGCAGCGAACTCTATGACTATCTTTGGAAAGCCGCAAGTTTGTTACTTGATTTCGGTTTCTTCCATCTTAAATGACTCGCTGGTCACTAGATCACCAACTAGACTGGATGTCACACACCTGCCATTCAATGATTCCGTATGGGTCAAGGTATTTCCGTAAGGAAGTCTCCAGCTTTGCGCCGCCAACACAGCAAACTTAGACAGTTGGATTTGGATACGGCAGGATATCTAATTCCGTCCCACTCGTGATCCACGAATCCATGTTGCCCCGAGCGGTACATACTCGCGAGACGGCAGTAGCTCAATTGATTAACGAACCGGAACATGGCCAAGGGGGTGGCATGCTTTAGTTTCAGACTCGCGCTTATGATTGATGTACCAGAATGACAAATTCACATGCGCATAAGGAACGTTTCCGATCCTCACGGCAGAAAAAAAAACTGCTCGTCCTCCTAGAAGGCAAGCAAAGTCGGGGTGCGACGGCAACCAAGAAGGGCGCTCCAAACTAAAGTAGAGTATCATTAAGTCACTGTGGAGTGAAAATACAAACCATACCCTGTCGGGGTACCCTGGGCCCCCGTCTCACGCTGCGCTCACTTCAAAAGAAGAGACCCTTGACGTGCATACGCAGAGAGCCATAAAATTTCTAGCGCGGAAGCAATTTTACTCATACCAGTGGCACCGGCGCCGGAGGGCCCAGGCTTACCGTGACCTCATGGATGGCGTACGCCTCACCAGCCATGGAATTTGCCGCTTCGACCAACGAATCTTTGTTCATGTTTCGTGACTATAATGCAAATGAAGATGCCATCGTCGTACTTCTACGGCGAGGATCGACTGCAACGCCAAGTCAGCGTCATGAACATCATACGAGCTGCCCCCGTTACTAAGGATGGGCCGGTTGCCGTCTAGCCCTCTTAATCTGATTGGGCACAACAAGTCCGCCATACCATGCATACACATCATTCCGCAGCTGATTACATCGGCGGGGCTTGTGGGGCTAAAGCAAGCAAATCACCTCGGTTATTCGGTGGAGGAGTGGCGAGGGTTATTGGCGGCAATGGACAAAGACAGACATATTTGTACTTCCATTCTGAGCTTAAAGGGGCTGCGGGGCTAGACGGTATAGCACGCTGGATTAAATACCCAAGTTCCGGTCTCAAGAGGGGCAGAGCGGTGTATAGTTGTCATATGTTATCCATTGAGCTACTGAATTGCTGCTAAAGAGGAAAAATTGAGCGGGGGAACATGAATCATGGCTTGAATCTCCACAAATCAGGCCGAGTTAGAGCATCTAGTTTCGCTGAAGACAAGTAGGTCCCAGCCCGCATCCAATCAGTATTGGGAAGCGGCTGCCTGGCACTATAAGCGAAGGATTCCGCTGAGAACTAACACATGAATCATAAAGGTAAGAAGACTTACAGCCTTGAGCTGCTCAAGGTACCATGAGCAGCTGGGCAAGTCGGCCTTCTCAATACACTTTGAGAACTCCTTTGCCTGCACCTCGCAATTAGGCGCGAACGAGGACGTATTCTGCGGTGCGGCTGCTTGATGTTGCTGTTCGACAGGTGCAGACTCAGAGCGGCCACCAAAGAGCATCGACGAAACGCCATGGCCGATAGTTGACCCGACGGCAACGGAGCCTGCGGTGGCAGCCATCTGTGCAAGCATACCAGGACCACTAGAAGTCTTGGTTTGCGTTTGGGTGGCAGCTGGCGCGGGTGGTGCAGGAGCTGAATGCGCGTGCTGAGCGGGAGGATAGGCTGCTGTGGCGGCCCCACGAGAGGGTGCGCTGGCAGGCGCTGGGGCAGGGCGAGAGGCCTTAGGGCGAGAAGAACGAGAGTTGCGCTGTGGGGATATATTTTATACTTTATGCGGGTATGTACCGAGTACGAGATATTACTCACAGGCATTTTGTTGTGGTGTGAGGTCGAGGACGACAGAGAATGCGAAGAAGCCGAAGCCGAAGCCGAGCGACGTGTTGTTCCTGGAAGGCCGTGTGAAAATATCACGTGGCCACGCCCATCCCGCCCAGTGCGGCGCAGACACGGCGGAGGCATATCCAAGGATGACAGCGAGAGCAACCCAATACTCTGCCCATGTCTTGCGCACCCGACAATCAACGCTGCCCGTGCCTCCAGTGCATCGTGGAGCGATGCTCTCTTCGTTAATATGGTCATTGTCTACTCCGTCTGCATCTTTGCCTTACCTTAAACCCACTCCCTTCCCCGCGCCAGCATATTCGCAAATATTAAAACGAGGACTGGCCACGATTCCAAGTTCGAACCACATAAAAGCAGAGGACTCTGAAGAGGAAGCACTAGCACGGTTTCATCGCGCTGTCCGAAATGAGAGCGAGTCGTACATCGACATATGGTCTCTGCCAATGGAAACACTAGGTGCGTGGAATTTTTCTGAGTCTCCCTATGATGCCGAATACTGACCCCCGTTACACATTACAACAGATGTCCATCTTCCATCCTTTCCTGCACGAGTCAAGAATGCCACCCTCCGTGATCACATTGCCTTGCTACGTGACAACTTCCTAAACACGTTAAAAAACGTTTCGAGGTGCGCGACTCCCTTCCCTACTCGTCTAGTCCCTAGTTCCTGGAGAGCTCCCAGCACACTACAACGTGCCTTTGTACCATCCCGCCCCCCTCTTTCCCGAAAAGCCCATCAGATGGACTAACTGTATTTAGCATGCGTAAAGTTGCTCAAGAAAATGCTTTTCCCGGACGGGAAACACCATCCGCCCGTTCGTTCCAGATCTTCCAGGCCACATCGGTGAAGGATAGCGCCTGGGTGGCGCCACTGCGCAGCATCCTTCTCGAAAATTACAAACGCGTAAACAACGCCATCGCCGAGTGAATCTTCATCCCGTCCTCACCTGTCCCCACCTCTGCTGACCCCGCCCCTAGAGGCGACTCAAAAACACTTTCTTCATTGACATCGCATGAGTATAGCAAGTCCGCTTCAAGGAGGTTGCGCAACCTCCATCCTGTTGGGGGCTCTGCGGTGTACAAATGGCGGCTCGTTTCACAGCCTTCACCCGTGCGTATTGTCAGCATTCGCGCTGTGGACGGATACCTTGGCTTGCAGCCGCTTCGTGTGGGCAACCCTCTTTACGTGAATGTACTCGCACGCTTTGAAACCATTCAGTCCCTGTCCAGACGTGGGGTCTCGTCGACCGTTGAGCCCAAGCGTATTGTTGAGTACTTGTTACTTGAGAAGCGGATGTGGTACGATACACCCTGGGTCATTAAGGAGCAGCTCTATGTGGACCGGTAGAATGCTCTGCAGTTATGCATATCCCGGTTTTTTCGTTACGAATTCTTATAGCACCCCATTACATTGACAGATCTCTCAAAGACATACATAAACGTACAGTGCAGATTGCACCTACTATCTACTACTCTAACGTCCGTGTCGCAGCGAATGGGCTGTACAAAATAATAATATAGTCTCTTCCTCTTCATCTTCCTCCACTTCACACTGCATAACGGGCGGACCCCCACCAGCCATGAGCTCCTTCATCTTCTCCGCCGCAGAGGCAGGCGCGCTATCACTCAAAAACAGATCCATATTTTGCATCGATTTCTCCCATTCATCTCGCGCGCGTTCCTGCATTGCAGTCTCGTACTGGCGTACGTGCTCCGTGAGCTCGGCCGGCGTCTTCGCCTTGGCAATCGCGAGACCGAGATCGGCGCCATCCGCCATAGCGAGGTTCGCGCCCGCGCCCGCAAACGGCACCATCAGATGTGCGGCGTCGCCAAGCAGTGTGACACGCGCGCCCGGCGCGATATCCCATCTGTGCTCGGACGGCAGCACCCACAAGGGGCGCACGACGAAGCCCGTAGCGGCCGGTGCATCGATCAGCGCGCGCAACTTGTCCGCCCAGCCGTCAAAGTGCTCCAGAACGACCGTGCGGATATTCCCCTGTGATACCACGGCGTCAAGCGCACCGAGGGGAACGCGCATCACCGCGTAAACGCGAACCACTCCGCCGCTGTTGCGCTGCGCGATGATGGCGCGGTTGTCGCCGAGCGCGAAGAGGCTCCCGTTCCCGACTAAAGTGTCCACTAGTTCCGTTAGATCGCGCTCGTCGTGGTTGCTTCCGTCGGAGTTTCCCAGCGCGAGCTGGATGTCGATGAATGTCACGCCGGTGTAAGTTGGGTGTGCGGGCGATAAGAGCTTGCGCACGTGCGACCATGCGCCGTCCGCACCGATGACGACGTCGAACTTAAACGTGGCAGAAGGAGACGGCGATGGGCGTGAAAATGTGAGAGAAACTTTGGCGTCGTCGTCGTCGTCGTCGTCGAACTGTCCATATTCGAGAGTATGTTCCCAGTGGACCGTGCCCGGGTGCAGCGAATCGAGCAGCAGCTGGCGCAGTTGCCCGCGATCTACCTCGGGGCGGCCCCCGGGCGGAGGATCCGGTTCGTCTTGTGACGAGAGACTTTCAGGTGCAGGCGGTGGGAGATCCTGAAAGACGACTGTGCCATGCTTATCTACGATTTTCATCTCATCTCCCTCTGGACGTGCGACCTTGCGAAACTGGGCGGTCAACTGGGCGGTCTCCAACGCATACAGCCCGGATTCGGGGTGCATATCGAGGGACCCCCCTTGACCGCGAGAGGATGACGTAGGCTCACGCTCAAAGACGGTCACTGCGATACCGTGTAGCTGGAGTACCCGCGCGAGAACGAGGCCGCCGAGGCCGGCTCCAACGACGGCAATCGAGAACGGGGATGCGGAGGTCATGAGATAAGGGTAAAAGCAAATTTTCCAGTCCCAGTACGCTATCAACGGTTTAGAGGATGTCAGTACTACTTAGTAGTGTCGATAGAGTCAGCAGGACGAGTTATGTTACACAAATTATGTCACGTCACATGACCGATCTTTACTGTATATGGTTGCCGGAAACGGAATAGGAGCTGTAATTGTGATCACGTCAGGTCGTCAGGTCGTGTTCACAGTGTGGTCCACACAGAAGAGGAAAACACGCGGGGGTGGCCACGAGTGCACTGTCTTCCATTCTGGATTCCCGGGCCAGACCTCTCCGAGGTGGCTATGTCCATCAGCCTCGTTGGTCCCGTGTGCCCGCTCGGGCTGACGTACTGTATTATTCTAGATGTGCGCGTGTGGCACATGCCACGGCCCATATACAGACCCACCCGGCTCAATTCACAAGTTCTTCCGCAGTAGAACGTAACCCACAGGGAACTAACTCAACATTGACCTACGGTGGCAATCGATCTATATCTGATCGTATTGCTACACACACTCTCTGTAACGTATTATTTCAATCGACAGACCAGTTAACCGAACAAGGGGAGCCAAGATCCGAGCGTTTGAACTGATGATGAACTGGCAGATTCATCCATCTGACCGAAATTCGAGGCCTTGATGGGAACAGAGAGGGGGGTTTTGAAAATTTGATAACGCTCCAGCTCGAGACCTGTCCGATTGCCCTGCTTTTCAGCTCAATGCCCACATTCCTTCCAAGCACCCTTCAGCCGAGGCTCACTACCGTCCCCGCCGGCCGATCACAAGCCTTAAATGTGGCGTATTGCTTCTTCCATGCCCACGTATAGAGCCTTTGTGGAATCCTCCATACCCTTAATTTGCCTCTCCATGTTCTAGGCCCTTCCTTCCACGCAGTAGTCCCCCTCAAGGCCGATGTTTGCGTGGGTAACAGCCGTCAGAAGACGTCACCAATCCACTACTAGGCTCCTTGCTACAGTAGCTTGGTTAGTTATCGACGCCTACCCACTTCCTCTCTTCCACGTTGGCTTACGCTAGGCAGGAAGTAGGATTTGCCGTGCCCTGTTTTTCCAGGGTGACGGCATTCTCTTGAAAGCCGGAATCATCCGCACTGGCTTCCTCTTATGTGCCTGTCACCTTGGATTTCAGTTTAACTGTAGTCCAATTCGCCGTTTTCCGGTGCCGCAAGACCTGGCCTGGCTACCAAGGCTTTCACGCTTCGGAAAGAAAATGAAGGGCAGTCCGCCGGCGTCAATCAAGCCGATAGACCAAGGACCAAAGATAGTTTTGTGATTATCACGGCAGTCCTGCTCCCCGCAAATTGATAAATACTGCGTCTCTTGCTCCAGCTGCCTTTCTCACGTTCGCCTGTTTTCTTCGCATCCATCCTCGTGACAGGAGCATATGATGCAGCCACCGTTCAATGCCCGCGACTTCGGCGGAGGCCCTAATCCTCCTGTCCGTCGTCAGCACCGGTCGTCGCACAGTGCCTCCTCCTTTCGGTTCACTTCCCACTCTTCCGATGCACCAGCTCCCACTCGTGATATATCAAGGCAAGCGGGCTTTCACTTGGATTTTATTATCATTGGCGGTGGTTTGTTCCATGTTTTAAATGTTATACTACTTGCAACCGACATATTCCTTTGTCAGGAATTGCCGGGCTTTCTGCGGCGTATACCCTCGCTGCATCGGGTCATCGCGTTCAAGTGCTTGAGCAAGCGCGCGGCCTGAAGCACCGACCAGGAGGTATACGACTACCTCCTAGTGCAACTAGAATCTTGTCACATTGGGGAGTCGAGAAGGAGCTAGCACAAAAGGCTTCGATCACTCCGTCGTCTTCTATCCTAGACAGTAAGTGTCTTGGACATCAGCAATTCCTTCCTGTATCGGCTGCATGCACGTCACGAGAGATGCATTGCTAACCAGTCGGGGGTTTTGTGTGTTCGAAAGTGAAGACGGGGCGCTCAATTGGCCAGTCTGCGTGGCAAATGGGCCTGATCGAGGAGATGGGTTCATCATTTCTCATGGTGCACGTAAGCCCAACCCAATGTGCCGGCACGCTCCACTATTTTGACACTAGATTCTACGATGGTCAGCACGCGGACCTGCTTGAAATTCTTCATCGCCTCGCCTCGTCTGCAGGGGCCCGCGTGAAATTTGGTGTACCTGTCGAATCGGTGGAGGCCGCACAGGAAACTCCGCCTGGGAATGGTACAACCAGCACCTCTATTGCCGGGTTCAGTTCTGGCACGTTGCGACCCACTGTGAAGCTCAAGACTGGCGAGATTCTCCATGCCGATGTCATCATAGGCGCTGATGGCCGGCGAAGTTTCGTACGCCGCGTGGTCATAGACGAAGATGAAGAACCGGAGGCAATATCCCTAGGGTTGAGTATGTACACCGGTTGCATACCGATGGCCGAAGTGCGTAAATACGCACCACTGCGGCAACTCGTGGATGTCGGTTGGCAAGTCTGGATTGGAGATGGGCGTGTTGTCCTTGGTGCGCCGAGCTCGTTCGCGATCCCCGTGTATTAACCCCACTCGCCTTTGCTGATTCGTCCTTCGGGGGGGTCCAGGCTATCCTATAGTGAGTCTGGATATTGGATGCCGTCTGCGGGGCCGAGATGGGCTACTAATCCCGGGGTCTTTCACAGCGACAGCACCAGGAATTCGTTGTCCACGTATGGTGGCAAGATCCCAATGGGTCTACAGCGGTCGCAAGATCTGGTGCACTTGACAGTTGGGATCCGACCACATCATTAAGCCCGCTGAGATACAAGGAAGGACCGATGGATCCGAGGTACGTTAGGCCGTGGATCCCGCAACGCCGCAGCGGAATTTTAATTAACCGGTGCCTGGCAGACTGCGCTTCTTGCTCGACAGGACCGGCCCCGTCTCACGCCAGTCGTGGGTTGTGCCACCTTCACCTGATACCTGGGTAGATGAGTCGGAGAGTATCATACTTATCGGCGAGGCGGCTCATCCACAAGGTGTACGTGCATGGTCCATTTTTGCCCCTCCCGTCTCCTGAACCTCCTCTTACCTCGACCTTACTGTATTATCTGATTTTTACAACTGCACGCTAGCCTGGCACGACCTACGGCTGTGCCCTTGCCCTGGAGAATGCCGCCATCCTCGGCACATTGTTCTCGCACCTGCGTAGCGCAGAGCAGGTGCCGACGCTTCTCTACGCCTATCAGGATCTGTGCAAGGGGCGCGCAGACATGATGGGCGACTTGGAGCAGCAAAACGCGGAGGTGCTATTTTCCAATCCACCGCGGGTGCACGATGGACTGGTCCGTTGGACTGCACTCCCCGCTCGCGCCCCCTATCCCCCGCCTGGAGGCGGCGGTGGCGGTCTGACAGATGCTGAGCTCGCAGAGGTCGCAGAGGTGTGGGGCTACTACGCCATTGATGCCGCGGAAGAATGGTGGGTGGAATGGGGCATGCTGCGCGAGCGTTCGCATCAGAGGAAGTAGAGAAAAGCCGGGACTGGGGACAACGGGGATCGGACAACTGATTTGACCCCCCGCTCACTTCTGTTGGGATTCTCCTTCGCGGCACGGCGGCAGGACACTCTTGGGTGGCTTGGCGGGTTTACCGGAAGCGCGCGCGCGCGCAAGTGACTGGCTCCTTCCACCGCGCGCGCTCTCACACACACTCTCACCCGCAAGCCACCCCCCCCCCCTTCCACCTCGACTGGAGGTTGGACTTTTTTGGTTGGTCCTTGCTGCAGATATTGCTCATCTGATTTTTTTTGGACCAACACCCGGAACGGCATGTGTGTGTGTGTGTGTGTTTTTATACATTGCAAAAGGGCACATTCTGTCGTTTTGCGTATACCCCCCCTTTCTCCGGAAGGCATTTTGTGATAGACGCGTCCTGTTGCTGCAAAAGCTGAGGTACGAGGGGTGCGAAAAAGTGACTGCGACACGAGACAGAGACAGGGGGTGGCATCGATAGATTGAACGACGCCGCCCATCTACGCAAACGTCTAAAACGAGAATAACTAGATAGCTGTGTTTTTTTTTTGTTACCCTGATGATTCGAATCTCTTGATTAAACCTTGGCAGAATGACATCCCGATGAGGTGCACAAGAATAGCTCGACCACCATGCGGTCAACCCTTCTCAATATCACCTCGGGGAAAAAAAACAAACAGAACCACCGGGTGCCCAGACATATGGCCCTGGTTCCGTCGTCCCCATTTATGACTTTCCCAATGGACAACCTGCTTCCGCCAGGTGCTAAAATCGTACAGACTTCTAATGACTCACACTGCCACATTGCGGGAACGGTCACCTACGCAGTGTCCGACATCATGATGTGGATTTGGCCTCCGCCCCCCCCTCCCCCCGGCGTCGTGAATCGCCGGCCCTTAGTTCTTGCTGAGGCTGAGGTACTCTGTCCACCATTCCACGAACCCACCCGTCCCAAGCCCACCTTCGACACCCAAGTCTTCCGTCTCACGCAGATATAATTGCGTATTTTGGGGGCGTGGTGTAGACCCTGTATTTGAAAGGTGAGATGCAAACACGTATCAGATCATTAGATCATCAATCGAAGGGGATAAGTGATGCAGGACATAGGGCGTCGTACCTGGGGGCGGTGGGCCTTCGTCAGGTATGATGTGTGCATGCGGAAGGCCGAGTATGCGTGCGAAAACGAGAGAGATTTCGTATTTTGTGAAGGGCTCCTCGGCCGAGTAATGAATCACGGGGGGTAACGGTGAACCCTTTGGCCTTTCTAGGAAAACGAAATATAAAAAAAGGGGTCCGTCAGTCTGTGACATCAAAAGAGAGAGGAAGCAAGTGACCCTTGCTCGCGAGGCGAACGAGAAACCCGGCAATGTCGAGCACGTTGGTGGGGAAGCGCGTTTGATAGTGGTCCATTTTGTACTCTTTACCGGACTGGTCTCGAACGACGTCGAGTAGAACGTTCACCGCCGAATCTGCGTTCGATGGAGCTGGGCCATATCTGCGATGTATCTTGGGCGTGAGTTCGACGGTCCCTACGAATTGCGATGGACGGCTGGGCACGCGCACAGGATTGGGACGCGCAACACGACTACATGCGCGCCTTCAACGCCGAGAACGGCAAGCTCGGCATCGCGTTTTGTGATGCCATACAGGTTGAGCGGGTTCGGTTGTGCCGACGGGACGTAGGGTGGCGAGTTACCGTCGAAAACATAATCTATCGACAGCCAAGATGAGAAGGTGATCAGTTTGCGAACCCCGCCCCCCAAAAAAGAATTAAATTAAAAAACAAAAAAAGGGGTACCAGTGGATATGAAGACGAGAGTGAATCCGAGCTCTTTAGCGAGGGTGGCGAGGTGCGCAGGCACATCAACATTCAGCTACCGAAAATGAGGGGAGATGGAGACGCGTTAGATTTGTTTCTTCGCCACTCGCGAGGAGGAGAACGGGAACCTTTCTCGTGCCTTCTGGATCCTGTGATAATGCATCTCAATTACGATCACCAAAAAAAAAAAGCGCGAACCTTCTCGGCAACGTCGGGCTTGCGCTCCGCGGCACAATGTATCACCCCTGTCGACAAAACAGAGAGAGAGCGGTAAGCATCAGAATGTTTACGAGAACCACGGATCACGGCTTGGAGGCTTTGGATAATTTACGCAAGTGAAGTGCAGATAGAATGAGGGGTGCGCCACGACGGGCACGGCGAAGATGTGAAGAGAGTTTTTGGTTATGTCATGTATCGCACTTACAATTGGGTTTGGTCTCTCGGAAAAACGAAGAGACGGAATCAGAATCGAGAAGATTTAGTTTGTGATGATTGCGCTCTCGGCCTGGACGTGAATTGGCAAGGCCAACGACGGTGTGGCGAGCGTCCGCCCGCGCGAATGCATCGAACACGGCAGTTCCAAGAACACCGGATGCTCCTGGGCAAAACGGAAGTGCATCCTCCAAGGCTCAGAGGCGCACTTACCTGTTACAATGACCTTCATCGACGACAAAACTTGAATCGATGATCGAGTGATCACTCGCGTGATTATAACTATATTTAAGAACAATTTATCCATGTTTGGACCCTTCTTGGATATGGGATATGTTTCTCCTTAAAATCCTTAAACTCAATCGCGGGTCTCTCCAACACCGGGCACAAGGTTGACACGTTGACATGGGAATGAGTGATAATAAAAAAACATAATACAATACAGTTATGTTACAAGGGACCGAGACGGAAGAAAAGCATCGAATGGAAGATGCAACTCGAATGGAAGAATGCAACTCAGGGGCGCATTGCGCCTGCACCTGCCGTCGCTCATTTATTTTTTGAATGGAACCGACGCACTGGGGGCGGTCTATCAGAGTAATATGAGCGCGCATATAGAGTCACAAGCGTGAAGAAAACTTATCTCCAGCGCGGGTGGCAGGTCTTGCCCAGACTGGGGACGAGTTTGTTGACCAACGCCACTGGCGGTGTTGCTGTTGCTGTTGCTGCTCTGCGGCTCGACGATGACCGGCTTGACATCGGTTTGGGTCTGTCCATGCTGCTGATCAGAAGAATCAAAGTATTCTGAAGTGAAGAATGATAAGGTTCAACATGCGACTATATTAACAATGATAGGATGGATGTACGGCTACGCTGTTGGCGGTCAGGTATACCACCCACATTTCCCCCTTCTATGGAGCATGCACCCATGGGGTGGCAGTCCTCAAGCGGGGGGGATTGAGTCCCTCCGATAGATGATGGTTTGAACATTGTTATGTTCGAGTCGTTTGTCGGTGTGGGGGTCGAGTTGAAGTGAGTGAGCGGGGCTCATACGTCATCTTTTAGCCCCTTTTTTGCAGACAACCAAATCGACCATGCAATCACAGCAACACCAGCCATCTCAGTCAACCCGACCACGCCTTGCACTCCCTCGCAGGTCTTCCTTCTCCCTGCCAAGATCATCATCCGTCACCTCCCCAGCCTTAAACTCATCTCCCACTGGAGGTACTAAAGCCGCCGCCACACAGCGCACCTCAAAGACCCATCAAAGACTCGTCGAGCTCCCGTCCGACCCTCAGACTCGCCCCCTCCCTGCCGAAGGGGGAGAAGATGATCAGATCCATGGCTACGAGACAGACACGGGCGTACGCATGCGCGAGCACAAGAGTGCCATAGAACGCATGTCCAAGGCGGAGCGTCGCCGAGCGGGTTGCCGCCGCATCACCGCCTACTGGCTCGCCGATGGATTTCGCATGAAGCTGCTCGCCAACTTTCTCAAACGCGAGCACAACGTCGTCCCACGCTCGTTTGACGAGGCCCTCTACGTCGTACGTGCAGCTTGCGGCTGACCCTTCTTCTTTTCCCCCGCTGCCCATCCTTAACCCACCTTACACGCGGACTGATCGAACTC
>QLOT01000403.1:0-10648 GCA_003313875.1 Russula aff. compacta
ACCGGTTACAGTCCGGTCCGGTCCCTGGTCCATGTCTGGTCTTTGTGACTGGACCTCAAAGCACTAGACTTTTGAGCTGATCCAGCCACAGGTAGTGCCTGGACAGGTGCAGGCAGCGGCGACAACAGCGTTGGGCTTACAGAGCCATAGTTTTCGTCAAAATAGTTGAATAGATTCACCTTGGAATCTTCAAGGTGGCTAGAAAGTGTTACATCGTCACCATAATCTATCTTTAGGCCTTCATAGGAGATGCGTGGATCAAGCACTATTGGTTGTTAGTCAAAAGTAAATGGTTTCAATGAAACCTCACATACATGCAGCCCATGTGTAGAAGGGGGACGCGTCGTATTGATAATAGTAGTCGCTTAACTTGCGGTGTGCGTCAGTGAGACCGACCTTGATTCGCGGTGATACTGAGTTGGGAAGGCTGCGAAGGATATCTTTGATGACATCCTGTAACCCTCGAAAAATAGCATGAGTAGTTGACAGCATTGGAGATTTGGTCATTGACATCTCCGTAGTCGCAGACCGAAATGATTTGAGCCATGACGCCACCAACGCGATGGATTCCCAGTTGGCATTACTAATTTCCAGGTCATGTAGGTCCCTATTTCTTGAAACAAAGGAGTTGATTGTGTCACGGTAGTCGAGCGCGCGTCCTACTTTCCATAAGCGAGGAACCTATATAGTCAACTATGATGAGAACGTACGGAGCATCTGATGAGTGGAAGCCCATCGTGTTCTCACATCTAGTCCGAAGACTCAGGAAAACCCAGAAAGGTTGCAACCAACAGAGTTGTCCCCGTAAGAGGGGCATACTCCGTTGCTCAACTGTCAAGCTCAAAATAGTACCACCATCCCCAGTAAAAGTGAGGATGGCGGTCATACTTTGAGGTTGACAGGCAGTGCAACCACGATGCAGTCCAGGAAGATGAGTTTGATTTCTTGATGTGAAATGCACAGCGCCGACCAGGTGAGTTAAGGCAACGACAAGACAGATTTCTTGAAGTGAATTGCACAGCGGCGACTGGGTGAGTTGGTGCCATGACAAGACAAGAGCGAACAGCAGTCGATGATCAGATCAGATCTGATAGATCTGACGTTTTGGGCAAAGTTTTACATTTTCAGCCATGAGTAAGTTTGGATACGCCCGTCCAACCGTTCAATGACCATAAACGGACGTACTACGGATGGTCTTGAACGGGTCTAGACCGTCCGTCCGCCGTCCGTCCAGGCAGGTAAAAGAAGCTGCTCACGGCACGGGTACGGGACCCGTAGTACGGACCCGTCCGGGCCGTGAGGTACGGGTACGGTGCGCATCCCTAAATACTAAGCGCACCTAGAAGTTACGATGTTCAACAAGAAATTACTAACAAAAGGTCCATGAATAGTGAAACTTATGCCATCAACATCATCCCCAATTCACGTATTGTATTGTTGTTTCATATGTCCGTGATACGCCAAGACCTTCGCCAGGTTCCGTCCCATCAAGAGCGGGGTCCGATAAGGACTCGTCCTCCTTCATTGTACCTGCCAGTATGAGGAGTCGGAGGACTGCACTGTAATCAGTGCGACGGGTCACCTGTCACCCAGTCCAGGGCAAGAACCATGGCGAACAAGGAAAGATCGGCAGTTGTGAGTCTGTCCAACTTTCGGGGACGACCCACGTACCTGGAATGCAGCAGCTCGCCAGTGGGCGTCCGCTCTTTAATTGGGCCGGGATATTTTCATGGTGTTTCTTACCATCTAACGCGGCGTATACTGGTGTTGCTATGGCTCGACCGCTCATCGCTCATCAGGTGAGCTGATCTATAATTTGAGCCGAACGGCCCATGCGATCCGCTCATGGCCTCTTTGACTGTCGATATCGCTCCCAATCCGCTTCAGGTTTGAGCGGCCCATGTTGGGCGACGCTACAGCAAGATTAGGCACTGCAAGGATGATCTATCGAAGCTCCCTGTTACAAACCTAACCTTTCTTCCATTGAGAAACTGCTACGCCGCCAGCATACTGGTGTAGAGTCGATCTTGAGGGAGAGGAGAGAACACGCGCTGCTGTACTTTTTCCTGGCCTTATGCAACGACTTGACTTGAGTCGCTTAGTGACACTTACATAACATCTTCATCTTGGCAGGCAAACGTCGGGTCAAGCGGGTCGTGAGTACGCGGGAGTACGCGTAAGTAGTCCTTCTCCTTTCCCACTCAGAAGCACTCACCTTACCTCTTGGATCTATCATGGACACGACATTCCCTCCCCCCCGGACACTTCTTCTGTCCTTTCAACTGCTGGACAAAGTTCACATCGGTGGGAAGCATACAGGCGTGTGGATCGGCTGGGTCGGCGAAGAGCAATTGTTCCAAATTCTGTCTGAAGGGATGAAGGATCACACTGAGATACTTGAAGATTTTGCTACAGCTCTAGATCCTTCCAAGAAATGGCCCACCAATGATAAGGCCATGTCTCAGGGTTGTAAGCCTGAGCCATCTATACCTCACACGAATATTGCCCATACCGGTACCAAGCGGTCGTTTTCTGATGAAGGATCACACCAAGATACTCAAAGATTTCGCTGCAGCTCTAGATCCTTCCAAGAAATGGCCCACCAGTGATAAGGCTATCCATATGTCACACGAATACCGCCCATACCAGTACCAAGCGGTCGCTTTCTGATGCTCTGGAGCATATGTGCATGTCATTGACGTCGTCGAATAAGCGACCACAGACTTCTCGTCCCTATTATGGGCCTGTTTGGCTGGAGTGTTATCTTATGGTTGCTAGCATACTAGACAGTTTCCATAGCTAGAGTTGCGCTCGAATGTCACATTTGTCACATATACCACAACTGACAATTCTACACGAATATCTTGTTTCTGCCGCTTACAAGTCCATCCCTCAACACGAGATGGGTCGTGAGCAGTCTACTACCACTGCAGCTCTCTGAATGAAGTTCCAGAGTGAGTAGGCTGCACAGAGACGGGCTGCAGCGCTCATTGGGGCCCTTGTAGGTGGATTGGCAGCAGCACAAGCCCCGCCAACATATCAGAGCAAAAGAACGGGGATGAATGATGTACACCTAAGATATGCGCAGATAGAAGCTCAGCGTGGTGCAACGTGCACCCTCTCTGGTAGGTAGTAGCACCAGATACCAGATGAAACTAGCAGCGGTCCGGATGCGGAAATGGGTGCCACAGAGGGACCAGTCCCGTCCGCAGTCCATCGATGGACTGCCCCGAACAACGATGTTTGGCAGCTGCTCTCCGCGGCCGTAGAAACCCTAGTTGGCCAATCCGTCCTCGACGGAGCGTGGTATAGTGAGTATACTGTACTATGGTGGAGTATGAGGGGGCTTTGTGAAGGGGCAATCAACGACATGAGAGAACGGATGGGGGGACTCTTCGGGCTCTATCGGGTTTGGCCAAATGCGAACTTTGGTAATGTGCCAGCGCTCTGGCCTGGGCCACGTGTCCCAGTTAGGGATGCCTCACGAGGTTCGGATGACTCCCACAAATCGAGATCCCCATAGCTGTTGGCCGAGGGAACGTGGGAGACGAAATATCATGTACGAGATACGAAGCTGCAAGGAGGTGGCTTCATCCGTAATCTCTAAGTATCATGGAGTTCACGCCATTGCCATGGTTTGTCCCTGGTCCAAAGATAAACTCATTACAGGGGTTCACGTCACGCACCAGAAATGGTGAACGTTCAAATCAGGCATCGTGCTGCGTCTCGTTGCGCTAAGGGGAGGGTGTCACAGGAAAGGAATAACGCAAAAAAAACGCACAGAAGAGCCAAAGTCCTATGCATCCCGGGAAGAACGACAGGAGACCCTTACGCGCAGCATGCACGCGGGGGCCAGAGAAGTACGAAGGAGATGGTTTTTTCGATTCCATCGATGTGCGCCCCGGGGCTACAGAACCCCATATAGCACTTTCTGTGTACAATACGTACTACCGTTTTATGTGCCTAATCATTATGTGTCTGCACGCGGGACCGCTCCTACGGCTTGCGCAATCGTTGCGTAACGCGTAGAAAGGGGGTTGCGAGCTCGAGGTTTACGTTTCGAGCTGGGAGACGGTGCGGAGCGTAGTGCGGGGCGTGGGCTGGCATGTGATGGTCTGTTCGCCTGCGTTTGGTGCGCATTTGTTCGCGTCCTGTGTAAATCGTCCGTGTGCAGTTCTTCCCTTGGCTGTTGAGGGTGCATGCAAACTTGTCACTACTTGCGTTACAGGGAGCGTTTGCGTCATGAGGGGGTTGCGAAGTTATGAAGGGGTGTGTGTCGGGAGTAGGGGGATGGACTGTGTGCGTGGAGATGGGGAGTAGGTATCGTTCGGGCTAAGTATGCGTGTACTCGAATCTGTGATTCGCTTCTATGAAATTGGACGTACTTCCAATACCTGTCTTTCTTGGGCGTAGCCCGGGCATACGAGTAGGTAGCCCTTACTGATTCGGTTCCGACCCCACATGATGGGCACCTCGCGCTGTCGATCTTGTTGAATCTTTTGAGGTACTCGTTGGGTGGTGTGTCCGCGACCTACGAGATATGTTAGTGTTGCTGGGCCTGATTAACTTACACATGTGATCTAAATAATATCTCAGGCGCTAGTTCATCCTATGTTTGACATCAGGCATCGATTGTAAGAAGTGTACTGAAGGGACTTTGTTATTTCTTATGGGCGTGAGCTGCCCTCTAATTAATGCCTTTCATACTTCGTGCCAGCATTTCTTAATGTCTGCGTAGTGTTTTTGTTTGATGGCTGAGGGATTTACGGTCGAAGGAGATGGTGATACTGTACCTGCACCAAGCACGCCGGGAATACGTACCCTGAAATCAGAATGGGCTGTGCATCCTTTTCCGAGGAGAAGCATGAATATTAGAACTCGTGATGGAAGGGTGGGTCGCTGCCAAGCTGAGGCCGGTGCGCATCGTGTCGTATGAGGAACAAACGACGGACACGTTTCCCATGATCATGGTGAAAAGTGGAGCTACTGAGAAGTGAACAATTGCGGAATGATCGGAATGACCAATGTTGCATCTTCTGACATCCGGGCCGAGGAGGACGATCGTAACCCGAATTTGGGTCCCTCTCCTTCACTGATTTCGTTCACGAAGGCGTCTTACCCCTTGCTACCTGCGCTAAAAAGACTTATGCCTCGCGTGGTTAATCATACTGTGCATGAAACTAGTATCTTTAGCATCTCTAGATGTGCGGGATAGACCAAGTACTGACTAACTTTGCTAACCGAGTTGGGGTGATGATTGAGCTTGACGCCGACTACTGATACTGAGACCGGAATAGTTCCTCCGCATACAAAGCGCACATAGAAGCTACGATATTCGGGAACAGAAGGCCCCATGAATAGTGAACCTCAGGCTCTTAACCGATTTCATTCCATGGATTTGGTGTGTAAATGATTTTTTGTTGCTTCATATGTCGAGATCTTGACTTCCTGTCAAATGCGGGGATGTCTTTGAGTACAAATGGAGGCTCGGGAGGCAGCATGGCCGTAATGGATATCAAAGGTGAAGGGATTCTTTGATTGACAGGAGTTGTTGCCAGGGGGGTAATGGTTCCAGGAACCAGGAAAGCAGGGAAGATCAGATGTGGGGCTACTGTGTTTTTGGGAAATTTGATGATCTTCAGCGGTAGATGTGGTGTTGTGTCAGAGAGGCCTGGCTTAGTTCTTTGGCTGAAAGCCACGTGGCCGCTGTTCCTGAGTTTAGCGACGTTTAGCTCCGCCTATGGTTGTGCTTCCTTTGCTTTACGGTATGCTTCCTCTTCCTCAGAGCGCGGAGTTGCGGGCAGAGCCCGTACCTGTCGTAGTCTCATAAGATCTGGAACATCATATTCTGCAGACATCTTGAACTGTATGTACCCTCGGAAGGCGAGCCATCGGACCTTGGCCAGAGTCTAAACAATATCCTCATTCTCCGATATTCGTACTGCAGTGAGTGGGACCACACCAATGAAAAAACTCTTGGTAATGATCAAATATTACTGTAATACCTCCTGTGTTTGCGGGCGCGGAAGACATTTAAGAAGGAAGTTGCATCTCCAACATGCACCATCAGCATCTCGCCCAAACATGGTGAGCAAGATGCGTCCCACTCCCCTTCTACCCATTCTCTTTCGCCTCACGATACTGCTTGTCATAGTGCCTGTACGGGTTGCGTTCATAACTGCCCTTCCGGAGATTCGTGCTCATGGCTTGTGTCACCTCATAGCAGCTCGTACACGCGGATGCATCCCAAATTAAAGCTAGGAACATACAGCGTCCTTACCCTCGACCTCTCCGCTTCCAACAAAATGCTGCAGCCACGGATCTTCCTCCGGGTTGGACCCAGCTCGGATGCTACACGTTGGTTATGGAACAAACTTTGAAAAGAGAGTCGATCTTCTGACTTTGGTCTAACTCAGGGACAATGTTGCAGCACGAACTCTCACATCTGCCTCTTATGCGGACACGATAAACATGACCGTTCAGAACTGCGTAAATTTCTGCAGCAACCAGCATTATATCTATGCTGGCGTCGGGTATGGCCAAGAGTGCTGTGAGTATCCTTCCAATCTTACCCATGGCTTCCATCTCTATTAAACGAATCACTAATTAATTACTCCCATAGTCTGTGGTAACGACCTCGAACAGGGTGCCATCACGGCCTCCGATGGCGAATGCAATATGCGCTGCAGCGGAAGTACCACGTAAGTCCCACTTTCTCTCTGTTCATACTGTGCTGACGTACTCCAGCGAATCATGCGGTGGATCAAATCGACTTTCGGTTCACACCTCCAAAGGTTCAAAGAGGGTGACTCGGGCGGCTTCGGCAGTACCCACAGTGCAGACAACAAACCTACCTGGAAAGTGGCAATATTCGCGATGCCTAGCGTACGTATTGGCATCCCTCAACACTAACTTTCCCGAAAACCGCTAATTCCGATTCATAGTGAGCCTAATAGTGGTCACGTCTTCCCGTACCAGATCATATTCCCCCAGAATAACACTGCCCAAAATTGTCTTTCGCAATGTTCCACTTTTGGTTACCCTGCGGCGGGTATGAAAGCTGGCGATGAGTGCTGTATGTGAACTATTGTCACGGTGTGTTATGATGCCGCTCATGGAAACACGGCTCTGTAGGGTGCGGCGATGTGGCAGATATCACGAACAACGGAGGAACGACTGCCGCGGCAACAGACTGCTCTATGGCATGCTCGGGTGACTCCCTCCATCTTTGTGGAGCCGCCGCGAGACTGCAACTTTATCTCTGGAACGGTAATCTGAACACCTGGCATACTCCTGCCAATATTGGCAGATACGAGGTATGCAACGTACCCCCACGTGATTTTCACGCACGC
This sequence comes from Russula aff. compacta, assembly GCA_003313875.1. Lineage (NCBI taxonomy): Eukaryota > Fungi > Basidiomycota > Agaricomycetes > Russulales > Russulaceae > Russula > Russula aff. compacta. The sequence continues at coordinate 7,353 of QLOT01000403.1, forward strand.
GCGTGCTAAGCTGTTTAATTTAATATAGTATCTGGTTCCCGGCCTCGTGCCTCCGCTACTTGCCACCCTCGGCATTAATGGCAAGGTCTCCTTCCTCGAGAAATGGAAGACTGCGCAGTTTTATCCGTATCCTAACACCACTGGCGCATACGAACTAGACTTGAGTCTCGTCAACGATTTCCATCATGCTTGGAGAGAAATGCATGTCAAGACAGACGTATTCTGCTCTGGCGCAGTCGTACTTCCGGACAAGGCCGGTCGTATCCTCAATGTTGGAGGCTGGTACTCCAATGCAGCGTTCGGTGTCCGACTTTACGCTCCCGACGGTTCGCCTGGTGTCAATGGCACGAATGATTGGGAGGAAAATCCAAGTGAACTTCAACTCCAAGTACGTGTGGCTTACCTATTCCCATATCAAGTAAGTTGGTGCTTAATGAGTTTACCGTACAGAGTGCACGTTGGTATTCGTCCACACTTCTTTTGTCAAACGGCAGCATTCTCGTTGTGGGTGGCGAGGCAGGCGCAGGCGGTCCAGCCAACCCGACACTTGAGATCCTCCCTCGCGTTCCCGGTGGCAACACGAGAGTCACCCTCGACTTTTTAAGTCGGACTAACCCAAATAATCTCTATCCATCTCTTCATGTTCTCCCCAGCGGTCGTATATTTGTAGGTGAGTCTGAAATGACCAACGTTCCTGAATATCTCTAACTTAGTAACGGTAGGATACTATAACGAGGCACGGCTCCTCGACCCAACTACATTCGCCACCGTCACGGTCCTCCCTAACATGCCTGGTTCTGTTACGAGCTTCCTCGCTGGTCGTTCATACCCGATGGAAGGTACCGCGGCCCTCCTGCCTCTACATGCCCCGTACACGGACCCAGTCACTGTACTTGTCTGTGGTGGTTCCAACTCCCAGTCTGGGGTTGCTCTGGACAATTGCATATCAATACAGCCCGAGTCTGCGAACCCAACATGGGTTATTGAAAGGATGGTCCGTTCGTTTCTTCGTCACCCCATCAAGAGCAGCGAACTAACAGATCTGTGCGTATAGCCCTCGAAGCGTGTAATTCCTTGCATGGTTGCCCTTCCAGACGGCACTTACTTGATCGTGAATGGGGCACAACAAGGTCTCGCTGGCTTTGGAGCGGCAAGCGACCCGAACTTGTCCGCACTACTCTACGACCCTTCGCAAGCTGTCGGCTCGCGTTTCTCGATCCTTAACAGCACGACAATCGCAAGGATGTACCACTCAGAGGCAACCCTTATCCCCGATGGCCGTGTGCTGATCTCTGGCTCCGACCCCGAACAAGCCCAATTCCCAGAGGAGCTGCGCATCGAAGTGTACATTCCGCCATACCTCAATCAAGGGTTCACCCAGCCCGTCGTGACCGTACCAAACACCGACTGGGCCTACGGCGGGCAGTATCAGATCAACGTGAAATTGTTCCAAGGCCAGACGTCCGGCATGCGCGTCTCGCTCGTTGGGGCGGTGTCGAGCACGCACGGCAACACCATGGGCGGTCGCGTCATCTTCCCCGCATTTTCGTGTCAGGGCAACGTCTGCACGGTCACTGCGCCGCCGAATGCGCGAGTCTCACCTCCCGGATGGCACCAGCTGTTTGTTCTGGATGGGCCGACGCCGTCGCATGGAGTGTTTGTTCGCATTGGTGGCGACCCAGCGCAGCTTGGCAACTGGCCCAATCTTCCTGGGTTCACCCTTCCTGGTGTCTGAACTTCATGGCAAATGGGAATTTTGATCGCGTCGTCTCTGTTGAACGCTACTATACCCCATCGTTTTTCTCTGTCTTTGGTAAAATGTTTCGTTGCGCCTGCTCCTCGGACCATCCCGTTAGCTGAATACCTCCCTGTTCATTCCTTATGAAACTCACTAAGTTTCGATTCCACGAAGCTTTTTGACGTAGAGTTATTGTTTAATTTATATCAATCTGGTTTCAATGCTACTGACAGATTTTTCACATGTACCGGTAGTATTGATAGTACTGGATGACACGACTCCGAGATTGAACACTGTTGTTGAATATGGGCAGTGCTACGTTAAACAAATATGATGTCCAGTCACAGACAATAACTGAGTTTTTTTTGTGCTCCCACTTTAGTTCTGATAACTTTAACTGGATGCGATTATCTAGAGTTATCTTATCTCAGATTTATCGCACTGTGCGTCAACACGCATCACACAAGACGATCCAGATCCCCCATAATTAACCCCACACTTTCCATAACGGGAATCTCAATGGTGAGAGGGAATATTTGAATGACCTGACTGAGGCTACCGAGCGTTGTGAATGATTCAGTTGGCCGCACGTCGAATATAACCTTTCTTGCTTTTTTTGAAGAAATACGGTCTTTATATATACGGTCGCTTACTGTAAAGGGAGAAACATTGTCACGAGTGCTCAGATAAAATCCCGAGGACTAGCGGAACGCGAGCCTGATGGGCGAAATGAAGGGTGGGAAGCGTGCGATAGAGAATTGAAAAGGACAAGCCGTCGAGAGGGAACTGCTATTCTTGGAGTAAGATGCTGACACAACTGCCAACGAAGACTAGTGGTACCCTGTCCAACTGGTACGAAGAAGTGAACTAAGACGCAAGCCTACGCGTCAACGGCGTTGGAGTGATGCCACCACGTACGGACTGGGAAAGGTGTCGAGTTGCCGAACGCCGTTCATACCGCTCGAGGTCACTTGATGCCAGAACGTGTTTCGCGTAAGATGCTCAATATCGGACTGGCTTGGGTTCAGGCTCAAGGGTGAGCTCAGTATCGTCCGGCTTCTCGTTGAAAAGGTGAAATCCACGTCCGAGGGCCGAGTTGATCGCGGGTCTGACCGCGGGGGTTTCAGTGGGACTCGGCCCTAGGGAAAGAGTTGCATGCGAGTGCCGCTGATACCGGACAAGCTTGACTAGATTGCCTCCGAAATCACACTAGCATCAGGAGACCTGGCATAAAACGATTTTGAACTTGTACCCACTCATACCAGCTCATACAAGTCAAAAAAGTGTTACAGCCGTTTTAAAAATAGTAGAGAATCGAAAAAAAAAAAAGGCTGTATGCATCTATTTGCCTTCTATTTGCGTCAGCTTTGGCTTGCGACATTTCAAAAACAAAATAATGAATTCCAGAGCAAAATATTCCAGAGTAAAATATGTAACATACCTCTATTTGTCACATACAGTTTGGTTGTGACCCCAATGGAAATTTTCAACATGGTGCTGAACGCTTGACTAGTATGACCCCAACATCGACCGCAGCTAACAGCCCAGAGCCAGAGGA
>QLOT01000404.1:0-21988 GCA_003313875.1 Russula aff. compacta
GTGCCAGAAGCGTACCCTGATCTCATCACACAACCCGGTGTGTATATACACTTCGAATCAATCGATCATACAACATTTCTGTCCATCAACTGTCGCACGTGCACTCTGTCCCCCATTTTCCCCGGCATCTGTACACAGCGAGAACACAACGCTGTCCCACCCAGCCCTCGGTCCTCGGACTCTCTGGGTTCCCATCCCGTCAAGCGGCACCCAAGCCCACTGCATCACGCCCTCTTTGAACCCTATCCGCTTCGCTGTTGCACACGAGTACTGGCTCTCTCTGTGGCCTATCCCTTCACACTCGGGCTCGAGGAGGCCGACTGCGTCTATCGTGACATAGGTACGTTGGAACGCGGGAAACACAACTGCCCACGCGATCTCTATCTTGGGGAACGCCGGCAACGCGTTGACAAGCCTCATAATGCCCGTGAACACACCTCTGCGGGCGTCGTCAATGGTCGCGAGGAGGATCGACAGTAGGAAGCTGCGCATGACGATTTCGACCATCGTTAGCATCTTATTGAGATTGGAGAGATTCATCGGGGAATCGCAGTGCAGCTTGGGTTGGCCACACACGCCGGCTTTGCGTATTCTTTTGGGTGTAGAGAGGGGATGTGGGTGTCGGTTTGACGCGATCCAATTCGAGCGTCAGTTTGTGGAGGGGCAGGAACTAGTTGATGTCGTATGGGTCCAGGCCATGATTCCCAGTCAGAGGGGCGGGCCTTTAAGAAGTCTTCGTATCCGGGTCTGCCATGTCTAGCGATAATCGTGGGGTAGTGTTGCGTCTCCGAGTCTGCAGCAGACGTACGATCTGCCACGCTATAAAGCACTTTACCAGTATAGTAATCTGTCTGACAACTTCCAAAAGAAAAGTAGGAGCGAGACACACCGAGTCGATCATCTTATTACTGCCGCGGCGAGGGCATAATTATTGTCCGCTTATTAGCCCATTGGTGGCGGCTTGGTCTCAAATAGCAAGACTTCATGCGCTTCATCTCGATTACCGGAGCCCGTAGCACATGATATGGGATATGGAAGGATTCCTGTACCAAATTTGTATGCTAGGATTTCTGTCCTTGTTACATGACCGTGCTCTAGATGCAACCATCATCGATTGTCGATGACCTCTGAGGACTTTCGATTACAGTAATGTATGAAAGTCCCGGTTAAATTGGGGTGTTTCCGCATACCATAACTAGGTGGGAGTGGCGGAGGGCGCTACAAGGGCGGTGTGGCTGTGCTGACATGCCCGACTTCTGGAGGCCTCGAGACAGTGTCTCAACTCGTATCTCTCCTCCCTCCTTTCCAGTACTGCAATCTTCTCGGTTTTTCAGCTTTAGCTTCGAACCATGGCAGACACACAGCGTGAGTCCTCGATCTGTCCTCGGTTCAGACATTCTTGGCTGAACCATTCATTTTCCTTCATTGTTCCTCTCGTCAGCCCCTTTGCCTTTGCTCAAGATCGATAACGACATTTCCCAACTTCAAAATCGACTTTTGATACTTCCTCGATCTCACCCTCTGCATCCCCTATGCCTATCAAGGTTGGCCATGAAACGATTGACACGCCACAAGTTCTCGGACGACAATGAAGACCTCGACAAATCAATTTCCCACTCTACCAAAGCTATCCTCCTGTCATTGTCATTTAATACCCCAATTGAACTGGGCTCAGGCGTCATCGAGGGCCCTATTTCACCTCGCAGTCACCCTTCTTCTTCGCTCGAGTGAGCTCAAGCGGCCCGGTGAATTGAAGCATGCCATCAAGTACCTTCGTTACCTTCAAGACCAATCTCTTGAACGCTCCGATCTCTCACACCATGACATTAAAGCATTCTTGGTGCAGGCTTTAGCATCTCAAGAGTCCATCGATCCACTAAGGAATATCGGGGAGATGGCGACCCTGTGCCACGAGCTTCTCACCTCAGGCAATCCAGAATCAGGTCTAATTCACGCTGTAAAGGCGTTGGCCCATGCCATATGTATGGCACTTGTGACGTCTACTGAGAAACCACCCCCAGACGAAGCCATTGAATGTCTGCGTGAAGCAAGGATACGACTCTCTGATCTGAAAGAAGTCTGCTTGGTGCTTGCCTTTTCTCGTCATGCTCGCTTCTATTCAGCTCACTCACATAATGATTATGAGGAGGCAATGTCAATTGTGGACGAAATAATCGCTGATCCTAATGAAAATGTGGGACTGGCTATGAATCTAGCTGCATCGCTCACACATGGCCAATTCATCTTTGATTCAATGCCAGAGCATTTAGCGGAGTCAATCTTCTGTGTTCATACCCATCTCAGCTCAATACCTTTCAAGGATCCGGATCGTCTCACAGTTGTGGAAAGCTTGGCATTTCTTGAGAAGATTCACTTCGAAAAGTTTGGTGTCAGGGCCAGAAGTGGTCGGCAAGATGATAACGGCAAAGATGTTGATGATTCGCAACTAGCTGCGTCTCTTCAAATGGCTAAATCAAACTTTGTTGAGTTTCCCTTGCCGATGCCAGACAAGGGAGATCTAACGTCTCATCATTGTGCACTCCATTCGATATTGGATATCACGGATCTAATGAACATCAAAAAGGCCATCGAGTACTGCAGACTCTGCCTTAATTCCCTTCACTCAGATGTTCCATTAACACTTATGGTGTTGGGCCATCTCCTTCGCCGTTTGTTTCACTACACAGGCAATATTGACCATCTCCATGAATCAATTACTGTGTTCCGTGATGTCATCAAATTGCCAGGTGTATGGACCGACCTTCATACGATCGCTCTACATCTTATTGATTGCTTGATCTCCCGATTCAAGCTGTTCAAGGACAGAAGAGACTCGGATGAAATTATGGAATTATACACCGTTGCTGCCACCAATACTAGGACAGAGGTACCCCTTCGATTTCATACTTCATGGAAATGGTTGCAGGCCACATGGTCTACCAGGCACCCACCCATTCACCCTCACCGCCTATCAGGTTGCCATCTCACTCATGCAAGAATCTCTCTCCTTTGCACCTACCCTCGAAATACAACATTTCCGTCTTGCAGCGATGCACGATCAGTATGAGAAGCTGCCACTCGACTATGCATCCTATCTGGTCGAGGTCGGTCAACTAAAGCAGGCCATCGAGACTCTCGAATGAGGGAGGGGCCTCCTCTGGTCAGAGTTGTGCAGTTTCCGCAGTCCGATTGACCAGCTTTGTGCACTCCACCTGCCCTTGGCCAAGAAATTTGCATCTGTCAATCGGGACCTCGAATCATTGACAATCTCAGGTCCTTCCATCGTCTTGATGGAGGGTGGCCAAGTTGGTGGTCATGAGGAGATGGACCCTTTCGGTCGCCTGGTGGTGAAGCAGTGAAAACTTGTCGAGGAGCGTGACAGTCTCATTTCTCAGATTCAAGCCCAGCCAGGCCTCAACAGTTTTTTGACCCCACCTTCATTTGACACACTTCATTCTGCTGCTGCAGGTGGGCCTGTTGTCTTAATCAACCATTCTAGATGGCATTCCAACATCATCATTCTCCTGCATCACTCCCCTCCCTCCCTAATATTGACAAGTGACAGCTTTTATGACCACGCAAATGAATTGCATGACAAGTTACTGGCTGCACGAAATAATGCTCTCGACTCGAGGGAATACGAGGATGCTTTGAGTTATGTACTCGAGCACCTCCATGATCTAGTTGGCCGTCCAGTGATCCAGAGACTCCAGGAGCTGAACATACCAGAGCAATCCCATGTTTGGTGGTGCCCGACATCTGTATTCTGCTCCCTTCCTCTTCACGCTATGGGTCCGATTCGATCAGATGGCCCTATCAGGCTGTACTTCTCGGACTTGTACATCCCTTCATATACGCCGACACTCTTCGCACTCATAGAATCGCATAAGCCGAGCATACAACCACTGGATACACCTTCAATGCTGCTCGTGGTGCAGCCTGATGATCAGATGCCGTGTTCATTGCAGGAGATGCATGTCGTCTGGACTGTCTGTCCATTGGTGGAAACACTGTTTGGGAAAAGGGCGACACCTATTTCCACACTCGAGCGTCTCAAGTATCACCGGTTTGCGCACATTTCATCCCATGGGATACTCGAAATAGGAAAGCCATTCGACACATTTTTCAAACTTTATGAAGGCACACACCTTATGCTACTGGACATCGTACGATCTCGACTCCCTACTGCCGAATTCGCTTTTCTTTCAGCCTGTCATACAGCCAAGATCACAGAGGAAAGCATTTCAAATGAGGGACTGCACCTTGCCGCGGCAGTTCAATACAGTGGATTCCGGAGCATGGTCGGGACAATGTGGGCGATGGCCGACATCGACGGACCAGTCCTCGCTGGAAGCTTTTATGAGTCAGTGTTCTCAGACAGATGGGAAGGAAAGCCATATTATGAGAGAACAGCTGAGGCTCTTTGGGATGCGGTGAGGGATCTGAGAAGGAAGAAGAATATGACATTAGAGCGGTGGGTGAATTTCGTCCACTATGGTGCATGATCCGGGGACATCTCTCTGTTATACCGGTGGGTGGTTGAATGTGTTTGGACCTGCTGTGTTGCTCACCACAGTTTGTAGGAAGGCAGGCAGTCGGAGATTAGTTGGCGATGGGATGATCCATATGGGTTTGATTGTGTTATATTGGATGCGACTCTTTTTCGTTCTGTGCTAAATGAGAGCCAAAATAATTGATGTGTAAGTCTTTGTTCATCAGCAAATCTACACGATACTTATCGTTACTTTTCCACTTTTTTCCACTTTCTGGTTACTTTTGACACAAAAGTAAATTGTAAGGACCTACAAAGTTAATAAAAGTGACAGTGACCCCCTAAGTGATGGACAAGTAAAATTCAAGTGGTGTTCTAAGTATGGATCATAGTAATAAAAACACGACCACTAGTAGTAGCACTGGCATGCTCCAGCGCGGCTGATCCGTTCAATTCCAAGCATAGATCCAAGGTCCGAGGTACACTAGTACTACCACTATGAAGCAATTTCAAACGCATGATGATCAGCGAATCTGTTGACGTAGAAGAGACTGAAACTATCATATGAATGCGATGGTTGAAGATGTGTGGGCACAATGTGTTTACCATAAACAGGGATGAGATGTGCTGCCTGGTCAGCAGCAAGTTTGTCAAGCCATTGGTTTGTGATCAGCATTTGCCCAAGTGGCTGGTTGTGGTTGGAGCACCGGTAAGGCTCTTTGACAACTTTGATGTGCTTGGATTCTGTTATAGATGAGCATAGCCCATTGGGGGCACTGAACAGGCATATCATATCAATATAGTGTTTCATAGAATGTTGCCACGGCAGTGAGAAGGATGTGACTATATCTTCGTTCTTGAACACTTCCCGGTACTCATAGAACCATTGGAGTGCTTCTTCAATCTGGGTGAGACTCCATTCGTCGATAACATTACGGTGCACTAGATAACAGAACTCCAGGAACGCATGGAGTGCGCACATCATCTCCGAGGGGACATGCCCCTCAATAGCAGGCAAATACACCTATCATAACGTATTTTATTGAGCAGTGGTGATGGCAGTCAAGACAGAAGAATACCTTCATTAGCGCCTTTGAGTCGCTACCAGTCCATTGCTTGAAGTTCCAGCCCTGTGGAAAGCGGTGCAGACCCGCAAACGATGCCACTGCTGCAATCCTACAACAAAACATGTAAAGTACTATAGTAGCATAGTCAGGAAGGGAACGTACCTGCAATCAATGTCATCAAGGACCACCTGGGCAAGGCCGTTTTTGTACTGCCCACGAATATAACTCTGAATCCAGTCGACAAGGTGATCCTTGAACACCCCTTTAATTAGCTGATGCAATATATCGGGGGAAAGTAGTGTGTATATGTCCGCACGCGGGAAATCATTTGTGAAGGGCTACGGTATGGTTAACATAGTGCGCTGGTCGTCATATTAAAAGCACGCCTTACCACAAGCTCTCCAATGATGCCATATTCGTCCCACAATATTCCCCATTCAATATCTTCCATGAGTAGGTTGGTGTGCCCTTCACAGCGGTAGAGAGCATCCTCGTCAAGATCTTTATTGCGCGCCATACATCTATGTAGTAGTATATAGTGAATCAAAAATGCATGCAATACAAACATGTACTTGAAACACCAGTTGCGTACGATGCATGCTAATAACACCTGCTCTTCATAGTCTGCGATATAGGGTCCGAGAGAATAGGTGACGTGTCAAAAATAGCCATCAGCAAACCGTTTCAGCGTCCGTTTAGACATGTGTGGCTTCAAGCGTTTGAGTATATTGGACAATGACCGATGAAAAAGCTGGTGTCTGAATTTTCGAAAAGCTGGTGTCGCGGCATGCTCCTTTGTAGCTAGTTACACAGCGTTCAATGACAGCAAATCACATATATTTGCAATGTACTTTTGGGCATGGCAAGAAACCCGACTAACTTGACGCCATTCTTGTGTGCACGACGTGCCGTATTGTGTAAGTTACCTATGGATAGGTATAGAGGATAATAATCATGTTGGCCAGTTGCCACTGACACGGTTGTCTTATCCGATCCGAGAATTACAGGAACTAGTACTGCCCCGTGTGTCGTGGGGTCACGAGCAATGATATCCTGAGCAATGTAGTGGTAAGGCCAATGCATGCACACATTGACGGCAAGAACATACCGCCTCCTCCCATGCCCAGTTTCCAGACATAAAGTCTTGCCAGCGACATGCATTGAATGTCGAGTCATACTCCCTATATGGTACAAGGTCCATTAAGTGAGTGAAGTCTGGATTGCCAAGTATTTGTGTGATGGTGACATCGGGATCGCGCATCCAGACATCATACACATCATCCATCCAAGGGGCGGGACGATTTGTCCTGTCTCCACTGTACCTGACACCGAAGGATTCCCATCTGATGTCGCCAACCTGTATACTGTCAATTATGCTGTACAACTCGGCGCAGCTGCTGTATGGTGGCTGGCCATTGTATTTGTGAAGGTATGCGGCAAAGATGTTGAGCAACAAGTCTATATTCCCCTTTGACATCTGAGCATGCCCATAAAGTAAATCGGCAAGCTCAAATTCAGACCGGTCATTGAAGGGTGACCAGTCATCCGATGCTTTCTCAGAGTAGGGAAGGGGTGGGCTCCCTTGAGGCAGAAAGTCACCGTTTTCACTGCAAGGCTGTCCTGTCGATGAACATTTACAGGGTCGACGAGTCAGGTGATCATTAAGGTTCACAACATACCAGTCAATTTAGTATGATAGTTATGGTAGAGCTTGGCATTGGGGCCATGCCATCGCATGGTAACCTCTTCACCCTCAATGCAACCGTGAGGAGGGTGGACGTCGCCATTATCTACCTGAGTATTGTTGAGATCATCAGGGGCATTCTCCTCATCGGCAGGGATGTGGCCATGCAGAGGGGGATTGAGCGTTGGGTCAAATGGCAGAAAATTGGGGTGGAACCAGTTGACATGCTGTGTAAGCCCTGATTTATTGCCAAACCAGCGCCCGCAATTAGGAAACCTGCAGGGGATACAGAAGGGCATTTTAGCATGGCAACTCAAGTGCATGACCACACGGGTAGGGGGGGGCTCAGCATCGAACCGGTTGATCCCCCTCAGATTACATACCCGTTTGAGTGCACGCCGCATATATCTTTCCCTTTATTACTGTTTTGGTTGTGCTTCAGTTGCTATATGTTGCCACGAACTATTTCAATTCCCATCAGGGCACATCTACTTTAGCCTTATCGGGTATACATACAATTGACCTTTAGCACCTGTGATTAGATTAGGTTATTTGCCTTCCACGCTTCAGACTCGAACAGTTACTCACCGACGTAGATATGAAAAGTGTCTATGTAAGTAAACCCTGGTGCTTGTGGGCGGGTATGTGCGGAGGGGATCTCTGTGTGGGGGAGAGTTGTAAATTGCAAGAGAACTCGTTCGAGTCTGGCTCACGCATAGTTATGAGCATCGGGGGAGGCGACTGCCAGTGCACAGAAGCGTTTTAGCATGGCCGCTCGACTTCGTGAATAAAATAGAGAGGATGATGGCCTGTCAACCGGCAGTTGAGCCATGGTCCTATTTGCAAAGAAAGGACATGTGCGGAGGGGATCTCTGTGTGGGGGAGAGTTGTAAATTAAATTGCAAGAGTCTGGCTCGCGCGTAGTTATGAGCATCGGGGGAGGCGACTGCCTGTGCATGGAAGCGTTTTAGCATGGCAGTCGAGCCGTGGTCCTATTTGCAAAGAAAGGACATGTGCAGAGGGGATCTCTGTGTGGGGGAGAGTTGTAAATTAAATTGCAAGAGTCTGGCTCGTGCATAGTTATGAGCATCGGGGGAGGCAACTGCCTGTGCACGGAAGCATTTTAGCATGGCCGCCCAAGTTCATGAATAAAATAGAGAGGATGATTGCCTGTCAACTGGCAGTCATGCTGTGGTCCTATTTGCAAAGAAAGGACAGCAAACTAGGAGCACATATGGTTAGAACTCACGAAGTGTTTTTGCCATACAAAGTGACTGTGGGCCACACAATGAAGTCTTATTGACTTTTCCCTCTTTTTCATCATTCATTCTACGCCAACCCACTCACTGAGTCACTTGTTCTAGCCATTCGTTATGCAATCTAACCTCACCCCCAGTCGTCGCACTCGTATGTCAAATGCAACGAAGCATCCAGGGCTGCCAGATGCTCCCACTTCACGGCGGTCACATGCCAAGAAGCTAGCTGATGATGCGGTGCAGTCTGAGCTCCAGGCGGCACAAGATACAAAGGCACTACTGACCTTGAATAAGGTTGCCTCCATTGAGGAAGCGATGAGAACAACCCAAGGTGCAAAGCGTATGGCCAAGAAGGGCGTACACCCAATACGGCCAAGGTCGGCGAAGGAAGGGGTCACCTCCGCCAACATCCCAAAAGGTTTGTAGTCTTTTTTAGCTGTAAACCTGGTTGAGCATTGAAAGTTGAACGCACATTGTATATCCCCTTGATGAAGACACTAATAACGGTGCTGCTGCCCCTAGTGCTGGTGCAGCGGACTTGGACTGCGCGAGCTCATTACTGCAGCACAAGCTCGCCACCTGAGATCGAAGTGGTTGGTGTTGGCGGCAGCCAACGCCGGTCAGGCACGGCCACAAGCTGACATGAGTGAAGGAGAACATGCTCCAGAAGTCGAATTGGGGTCAGTGTCTTCTACATCATCAAGTTATAGCTCACCAAATCCACCCTCTCTTTCATAAATATTGCGCGGTCGTCACTCATTACTGGCACCCAGAGACCCCAATTGCAAACCACAAGTACTTGCCAAGGTCAAGCAGTGGATGACCCGCGCACTAGTAAATGACAATGAGTTGAGCTCACATTCCACTAGCATGGCGATCACAACATCAGCTTCACCATTGACAAAGACCGTGACCAACAACACACAGAGCACTGTGGCCACCAGCATCAGCCATGAAAACTGTGATGAGGACGTGGGCGAAGGCGATATATTCTATGGTGGCTTCGGCGACGATGGCGACGATGGCCTGGAGCGGGTAGCTGCCCAGATAGGTATCGAGGCAAGACAGACACAGTCCGTCGTTGAGTTGGCTGAGGTCCCACCAAGGCTATGTGAAAAAGCGACCAGTCTGAAGCAAAAAGTCTATGAAGACAATGCCAATGATGAACCTAGCATCATGGATGAGGCAGAGGGATACCTCTCAGGTGTAGAAACCGAGCCAGACGAGATAAGGGATGGCCACGAGGACAAACTACAGCAGCCCCACCACATAATAAATATGGCTGGTTGCCTCACTGCAGCCTCTCGCTTCACCAATCAGGTTTGATGACGTTCCAGAACATTGAATCCAGGCTAGTCTTACTGATTTATCGATTACCCCTTTCCACTTCCATAGACTTGCATAAACGTGCTTGGGCCACCTGCCAAAAGGGTCAAGACCAGCCCGGAGAATGTGGCAAAAGCACCTGCCATACCCATGGAGCCCCCTTGTCCTGTGACGTCCAGTGCCGGTGGGCGCTATACAAAATCAAACCTACCCCCTGAGTTGTTGAATAATGGAACGTGGCACGGAGTGATTATTCCAACGTTGTTGCTGTGGGCAGGTGGCCATGAGGATGTTTGGGCTGTTGGGCGACCTGCAATTGCTTATGCGCTCCCGCTGATCATTGACTCTCATGAGTCTCATCCAGGTCTCAGTGTGGACTCAAGCCTGATAGACTTTAGTTCAAGGGGAGCCATTGTATCAGTGGTATATCATTATTAAGTGCACCGATCTTCAGTAATCAAACTGATGCTCTTCATCAGGCTTATCAACGGGTGTGCGACTGGCGACACAACGTCGCATCCACTGCTGTCGCCATTGTTATCAATATACTGCAGGACACCTCTAGTGATCGCGAAGTCAAGGACATGGCTGACATCCTTTTGGAAGGCTGCAGCTTCCTCTATGAAGATCTCAATGCCGACAGCCCCTACAAGGCATTCCACTCAAACCCGATGCTTCAACTCATCCACACGGCACACTTATTGTATGCAAATGGCTCATTGAAGGATGTGTCTATTTCACCGCCATTGTACACCTACTGTGGGGTCATTGGTTTGTGCGCTGCAGCGGTATGTTCCATTAACGTCCACTTGAGCTCGCTAACGTTGGATCTCAAGCTTGAGCGTGCGCTGTATTTGGCCTCAGATGGGCATATCACGCACAAGATGGTCCAGTGTGCTGAAGGCAAGAATGGCCTCCCAAAGATGCCTGTCAAGTTCAATGAGCAGTCTGGCAAGGAGAGCAACTACTTGTTCACGTCCTCCAACCTGCACTGGGGCTCAAGGACAAGAAAGCTCACTGAGAGGGTGCAGAAGCGTACCGCCTCCCAGATCATTGCCATCATTGGCGACGTGTGGAGGACTTCACTGATGTTTGCCTACAGGCATGAGTCCACTGCGAGCAGCGCCCTAGATCGTTACAATAATATTTGTAAGTCTATTCCCTTGGAAGTAACAAACACTGATTCCAGTTTTCTAGAGCTTCCGTATAGCGTTGTCCCCGTCCCCCCACTGGACTCTGAGATCGGAGTTCCGGTTGGGCAAATACCCATTTCCAGCCATTTTCCATTCCTTAGCTCCGTATCTTTTCATGATCTCGGATCTCCGAGATCCGGTCAATACCTCATTTCCATTCCCTGCGACTTGCTTTTTGTTTACTTACCATATGGCAGCTGACGTATTGGGGCGCCCTACTTAATCTACACTTATATGTACTTTTCTGGTGAACATGAAATGCTTATTTCTACTGGCTCAAGTACTTCGTAAGTCAATAAGCGATGAACAAGTGATGGACAAGCAATGTCCAGAAGTGGAATCTACTGATATAAGTAATCATTTACTTTTTTCCGGTTCCACTTTTTTTCAACTTTTTTTAACTTAAACCCGCTATAAGTAGTTATAAGTAACGATAAGTATCGTGTAGATTTGCTGATGACTTCAAGGTAATATGCCTCGATCTCACCTTCTGTCCTCCCGGGCACTGTCCTGGCACCATCTACCAACCAGCTCTTCTTGCGACTGATAGTCCTATGATGCTTCGCTCTGCATCTTGGGGCTCAGCGCCTTGCCTCGGTCGCACGGGGCAGCCTCCAGGCCTCCAGAGTCCCACAGTCTGGGAGGTGCACCCTCTGCTCTCTATTGCCAGAGCCAGCCACCTCGGCTCTCCCTCTCCTGGTCCAGACGTAATACCTGATCGAGGACTTGCAGCCCAACGGCATCCGAGCATGCAAGCACATCCTCTGCGCCCACTCAATCTTTCCGCTCCCCATGGACACGCCGCCCATGCCCGAAACAGCGCACCATGCGCATGTTGAGCCCATTGACTTGCAAACTGTACTTACTCCCCACAACTTAATGTGAGCCGTCCGAGGGCGGACACGACGGATATTGTGATTAACGAACAATCTATCATGAACGCATATCAAACTGTGAAGGAGAAGATGCAGCAGAGAATTGGGCAATTTTAGCACTGTTGGGATGATGGGCCCTCATGCAATGCTTTCTGGGGCCCAAGTGATGCCGGTGTTGACGTATTGCTCGCGAGAATGCATGGTTCCGCCAGCTATGGAGGAACTTCGTAACTTTTGGAAGGACAGGTCCGTCCAACCGCGTGAGGTGCGGGTGCGATGCGCAGCCCGAACTAGATGAGAGGGACTGGGACTGGGACGCAGCTCGAATATGTAGATATACTATATTTTACGCCCCCCTCTCTCTCATGGTGCTCCGAAAAAAGATTAGGCGAATCGTGTACGAAGAACATCCAATCATCCGCGTTTTAGGTCACTTTTGTCCATAGACACGATCAATGATCAATGATTGCTTACTTTGCCTGCTAATACCGAGGATTTAGAGTCCCCGATTATATAGTGTTATGCCTAACGTATAGTCTCTAGTTGTGAAGCTGAATTGGCGAAGCTAGGTCCATAATGGAATAATGAAGTATACGCCATCTCTCAATACGTAGCATTCATGACAAGACCATGAATGATGAAATTCTCAAGACAATATACTACAGTGTATCGACAAATAACCGGCTAGGAAAGTGGAGCGGGGATTGAGAAAGCAAATTGCGATACGTGAGCGTGATGCGAACGACAAGCCGCGGACGACAAAGCTAGAGACGGCGGTTCGGAGTCGACACGCTCGGGGAACCCGAACCCAGCCCTTATATCTCTATGTTAGCTACGCGTCATAGGGAAAGCTAGTAGGGTTACTCACTTGGCTTAGCTTGGAGATCACGAGAACACACTCTTAGTAACTTATGCCTTCCGTCTAATTGTGCTGGAAACCGTTGCCATGCCTTTGGTCAAAATTAGCTGCACTCCATATCCCTATGTCAAGCCAAGATGACGTACCGAGTTTCGGGTTAGATACCGTTCCCAGACACTGGGCGATTGCAGCCATCGCATCCCGATTGGGATTGCCCGACAGGCCCAAGGATGCAATGATAGGGTCGAATTTTTTGTCCGAAGACAGCGTGTGGACAACAAAGGAGTTGGGCAACAGCCCTATCTCACCGAAGTCCATCAAGACCGTCCTCCCGTTTTCGTCGAGACCAAAGTTGGAGTCGTCCATGTCGGATTGGGTGAACATGAGGCGTTCACCGCTGACACTGACAGGAGACATCTTCTGCTGGGCTGTGACCGAGAGCAAACCGTACGCCTGGCCCAGATGACATGTTAGCGGTAGTGGACGCTCGAGAAAATAAAGCATGGATGTACTCTCTTCATATACTCATCGAGAATTCCGAGGTCCAGGAAACTGAAAGGCGCAATGAACTCCTTGAAGAACTTATGGCGGATACGGCCGCCCCCTACGGGACCTAATGTGGGGTTGGAAGGAAGTGGAACCTCGGACAGCCATTTCATGGCTTCTTCGATTTTCGCGAGGTCTGGAGGAGATTTCTGAAGCGTGATGTGTTCCATGACCACGTACATGGTCCTTTGGTCGACAAAGTGGTGTACTATTTTAGCGATGCGTGGCGGATTGGGCGTCTGAGGCTGCTGTGCATGGTTGAAGATGAATTCTTGAGTTGCGAGCTCGGGCTCAAGATCCTTCTTGGCGCCATACTTCACGAAGTAGTTCTCCCCGACGCATATGCAGGCTCTATAGTCATCTCTGTGCGAGTTTTGTTTCTTGTGCTCTTTGCATGCGGCTATCACTTCGGCCTGGAATTCTTGGTTCATTCCGAGGTGTCCTGGCTGGTGCGGCGTAAGGGAGGATAAGGAGAGACGGAGGAGTGGGCTAGGGCGACGCGAAGCCTCAGCACAGTGCCTAAGTCGAAAGCATGAGAAAGGGCAGGGGGCACAATGGCACGGTACGTACGTGGCAGAGGTCTGGGAAGAATTGCTCGAAGGAGTCATGTGAGTACGACGAGGACGATGCCCTTTGCGTAGAAGGTTCAATGATGGTGAAGAAAAGGGATCAGAACGCCCAAAGTCTGCTGGAATGATGAAGTTGAGAGAAGATAGAAGACGAAACTGGGGTGTGAATGGATGCTTTTGTTCTTTTTATGATGCCCACTCTTATTATCGGGCGAGACGAGTTCGTGGATGTCTGCGCACGGATAAATGGCTGTAGAAACAACGTATAGGAGTATCCTGAAAAAAATCCAATTGGTGGATCATCGGGTCCGGCCAACTCGTTCCTAACTCCTAACTCTAACTCCTAACTCCAGAGTTGAGCTCAACTCGATGAAAGTCACCTGCAACACTAAGGCAACACTAAGGCTAGAATTTATCTGAAAACGCAATAATAAAACTCTATTCCACAGTTCATCTTTACAACCGCCAACCGCACACCGCTCTCACCAGGACGTTATGGCTAATATCATTCGCTCCGCCAAGTATGGCAGTGACTGGACGCGCAATGACCTGGATTCATATCATATCACCATCCATCAAGTGGACCACCTTTTGTTCTTTGGCTTACAGGTGAGTCGCGGCAGCTCCGCATTCGTCATTGAGAAGACTTAACGATTTTTACATCACAGGAGTTGCCACTACCTGTGATTGATCAAGAGCTGCTGAACATTCTCGATGCTGACACTATGCAACAAGATCGTAACGTAGAGTTGATCGGGTTGCTTGATCTCGCCATGATCTCCGACAAGGGCGAATCCGCCGTCGTTGATTTTGCCGTTGAACTGTTCAAGGTTCTGGGTTATGTTCGTCGGCAACGATTGGCACGCACAAGAGTGGACCTCCCCCTTCTTATTTGCGGTGAAGAGAGACATGCCAAGACGGATGTCTGTATTGTTGATCGCACTCAGAATGATATCCTTCTCCTTGTCCAGGAGGACAAGAGGTTGCAGCAATTGGAGCCAGTCAGTGCGCAAGCTCAGCTTGTAGCAGAGGCAGTTGCGGCGTTTAATGAGAACAACGCAGAAAGGGAGGCCATGGGACTTCCACCATTGGTCAGCAAGATGAGTATTTTTTTGAGTTGGTTGACCTAAGCTGGTGCCTACTTCCCCTAGGTCATGCCTGGCATCGTAATGGTTGGCACGTCCCCCGCATTCTTCAAGATTCCCGTCACGCAGACCCTATCGGACCATATCGCTCACGGGACCTATCCTCTAGCGGAAACACGAGTCACTTATTGCTATCCACCTGTCCCTCGTCCTGCTCGTCGGCGTAGTGAAGGGATGAAGCCTCTCGATAACAGACGTGAGATGCTAAAGTGCTATGAGGCGTTCAAGGCGATCGTGGGTATATGACTTCGACTGTGATGTATGAGGGAAATTGTTACCGCTTGTATTTACCGCTTGTACTTTACTTTCTAATCTTGTGACCAGACCGTCTATAAAAACACAAGTAATACTTGGTACATTATGCCCTCCCCTTCGCCATATGCGCCCTTCTCTTTTTGCTTCATTGTCTTGCCCTTCACTTTACTACAACACATCCCATAACCACAAACATCCGTAATATTTTGCCTGGGCATAAGCCGCTAGTTCATTAAACAGTTTGTGTTGTGTGTGGCAGCTTGAAAGTTCCGCGCTTGTACAGCGCTGTCCTCACGGCGTCTTGGGACTTAGTCGTATGGCGCGACGGCCAAGACACGCCGCCCATGCCCGAAACAGCGCACCATCGCAGGTTGAGCCCATTGACTTGCAAACTGTACTTACACCCCACAAGATGAGCCGTACGACGGGTGTTGCCGCCGAGATCGAAGCCGCGATTTAATCCAAGGCATGCCTTAAGCTGCCCGCCCCCCGTGCGGCGTGGGTAGGGGAGAAGATCGGGGCAGTGAGAAGTCATCCGCACTAGTGAGCGAGCGCGACCACAAATGCGGCCTTGCAGGCATCCCATTCCTCACTATCACCAGTGTACTCGAATGTACTCATAGTCAAAAAAAAACAATCATTACAACTGAAGGGTCAGTGACTTGGTGGATTTGTCAATGTTCCCAGTCAGCCATGCCATACCCAGTTACGCCAATTCACATACAGTCTTCGTGATGAGACCTAGGCATCTCCACGGTTCAAGTTCCTCTGCCCTGCCTTCCCACAGATGACTGATGAGCACTGAACGAGGTCCGAGTATGTATACCCCACCTGCGAAACCACCAAGGGACATCCCTGAATCACGCCCCATAGTGGACATAATTCACCCAGCGCTCCAACGGCATCTTTCTCTTCCTTCTCGTTATCTTCACAGCGTCCCGAAGTGCCTCAGCCGTTCTCTGATAATATGGCCTTTCTTGCCCCCCATCTTTGAACACAAAGTGGTAAAAGCTTTCAGCAAGGTATGGTCCATCGACGTCAGCCATCGCCCACATCGTCCCAACGACGCTTCAGAATCCACTGTATTGAACCGCTGCAGTAAGGTGCAGTCCCTCGTCTGCAATGCTCTCCTCTGTGATCTCTGTGGTGTGACAAGCCGATAGGAAGGCGAATTCGGCTGTGGGAAGTCAAGACCGGGCTATGTCGAGTAGTGTGAGACGTGCGCCTCCATTGTAACCGGCCTGGGGTAAGCATTCAACTGCTTGCGCTCCTGTAAGATGTGGAACCGGCCAGGAGTCTGATTGGACTGTTTGATTGTGTGTGCGCCTGAGGCACTGTACTATATTTTTGGACTGCACCCCCATTCCTAAGCGATCCTCATCGTTCTCCGAGGATCATATGCTCTCTCGGGTCCTTGTGACCCTTTGTTAACCCCTTCTGACGCAGCCCTTGTTCCCCTTTCGTTGCCCCTTTGTTCCCAGTTTGTGTCCTCGTTTCAGCCTACTACATCGAGTACAGTTACCCCTTCCGGATCCTAGGATCCCCCTCTCCTATAAGTAGAGACTCGTAACTACCTTGTACCGGCAAGTTGAGTCTCCTGTCAATCACAGTGACTTTACTCCCCATCTTCTCTCTGCACTAAAGGGTGGCTACAGTGTTGCAGCACTGCAAGCGGGAACCCATACTGCTCTATCTGTCTTCTAAGTCACAGTAGAGACTTAGCTATCGTCTATTGTTGCTGTCAAACCCTTGGCGGTGACATCCATAAAGTTTGAAAAAGGTATTGAATGGCTTTCCTATCTTGAGTACGCCATGGCATGAGATATGAGCAAATCGGTGTTCTCTGAGGCGCTCAAGTGTGACAGTAGGCAATGCCTTTTTCCCACTAAGAGTTTCCACAGTTGGGCAGACAGTCTGGACGATGCGCATCTCTTTCAATGAACTCGGTATCTGAGCATCAGGCTGTACTACAAGCAACACTGAAGGTGTAACCGGCCGTGGGTGAGCATTCAACTGCTTGCGCTCATGTAAGTTGGGAACCGGCCCAGAGTCTGATTAGACCATTTGTTTGTGTGTGCGCCTGAGGCACTGTACTATACTCTTGGTTACATTTCGTCCTTGTGACGCTCCCACATATGGTTCCTATTGTTCTTCAGGAATCACATGCTCCATAGGACACTTATTGTCCTATTGACAACTCCCTTTTAGACGTAGCCATTGTTCTCTTTTTGTCTTTCCCATTGTCCCCAGTCTCGGTCTATTGTTTCGTCCATAAGGAGTACTGTACACAGCCCTGGATCCTAGGATCCCTCCTCAGTATAAATAGAGGCTCGTAGCTACCTTGTACTGGCAAGTTGAGTCTCCTGTCAATCACAGTGACTTACTCTCCATTCTACTTTCTGCTCTAAGGGGTGGCTACAGTGTTGCAGCACTGCAAGCGGGAACCCAGTCTATCTCTATTAGTCTTCTAAGACACTACAGAGTCTTAGCTACGGTCTTTTGTTGCTGTCAAACCCTTGGCGGTGACAGAAGGCATATTCAATGCTTGCACGCTTGGTTTACTGGATTCTATGAGTGCAGAGAGCGTCGGAGTATAAGAAGGGATATATAAGTCAGAGAAGTACAACTTGGTAGGGCCATCCGATCGAATTGGGCCCATGGCGTGAAGAGGAAGGGAGCAGAATACCGATGTCAGGCACCACCAAATTTGGGATTGTTCCAGTACATTCAACAGGTGTAGTCTCTCAATCACTGGGCGGCCAACGAGATCGTAGTGGCGCTCGAGTACATGACACAAAATGGCCCCATATTCCTCCATGTCGAGCTTGCCATTTCGTGCGGCCAGTAACTCATTGTGCACTCCCTTTGCGCGGTCATAGAAATCGTCACTCGTCAGAATAAGGGAGGGAGAAGAGTCGTGCAGGAGGATGACGATGTCGGAACGCCATTCAGAATGGTTGATCAAGATGACAGGCCCACCCGCAGCGGCAGAACGAAGGCTGTCGAACGAAGGTGGGATCAAAAAGGTGTCAAAGCTGGGCTGGCCACGGATCTGAGAAATGAGCTTGTCACACTCCTTGACAAGTTTCCATTGCTTCACCACCAGGCAACTGAAAGGATCCATTCCTTCACCACCACTGACCTGGCCACCCTCCATCAAGACGACTGGAGGATCTGAGATGGTCAATGATTCGAGGTCTCGATTGACAGACGCAAATTTCTTGGCCAAGGGCAAGTTGACTGCACGAAGCTGGTCAATTGAAGTCCGGAAGCCACACATCTCTGACCAGAGAAGGCCCCTCCCTCGTTCGAGAGTCTCGATGGCCTGTTTCAGTTAACCGATCTCGACCAGATAGGATGCATAGTCAAGTGGCAGCTTCTCGTACCAATTGCGCATCGCTACCAGACGGAAATGTTGTATTTCGAGGGTAGGTGCAAAGTAGAGAGATTCTTGCATCAAGGAGATGGCAGCCTCATATGCGGTGAGTGTAGCTGGATGCATGGAAGACCATGCGACTTGTGTCCACTTGCACGAGGTGTTGAATTGTAGGGGTACCTCTGTGCTTGCATCTGCAGCAGCGATGGCAAATACTTCCATAATTTCGTCGGCATCCCTTTGCTCCTCGAGCTGCCTGAACCGAGAGAACAAGCCATCAACAAGATGTTGAGCGATTGTATGAGGATTGATCAGTACACCTGGGGTTTTGATGAGTTCACGAAGCACAGCAATTGACTCGTTAAGATGATTGATATCGCCTGTGAGGTAAAACAAACGGTGAAGGAGAAAGCCCAAATTCATGAGGATAAATGGACGATATGGGTGAGAGGGCGTAAGGGTACATCTGCAGTACTCGATGGCCTTCTCGACATCCGTTAGATCAGTGACGTTGACCGTGCCAGAGGGGAGGTCAAGAGGACTTGAATCTGTCTTGTCTGCACCTGGCATTGCGAGGGGAAGCTTGATGAGGTTTGATTTAGCCACATGAGAAGACGCAGCCAGATGCGAATCGTGTACAACTTTGGCGTTCTGTTCCTGTCGACTAGTACTTCCTCCGACCCCAAACTCTTCCAAGCGAACATTCTCGAGAAGAGCCAGCTCCTCCACGACAGAGCGACGTTCCGGATCTTCAGACGACATGGCGTCGAGATGAGCACGAGAGCGGAAAATCGCCTCCCGCCAAATGCTCTGGCTGTGAATCAAAAGTGAATCGGCTCTGCGCGAGCGATGCAGCCAAGCTCCTAGCAAATGCCCCATTTCCATTCGGATCGGCCATCATTTCATCCAGGATCGACATGGCCTCCTCGTAATCAGCACGACTCGGAGCCCAGTGGAAGCGAACAAAGAGAGAATGGGCGAGCGTGGACCGAACTGGTTCCAAATTGGGTAATCGACCCTTTGCTTTGCGCAGACATTCGATGGATTCGTCTGAAGGCGGTTGGACAAACGGGGCGGTAGTCGTGCGGATGGAATCGGCCAACGCCGTTAGAGCTTGAATCAGCAGTGGTTCCGAGACGCCAGATCTGAGAAGCTCGCGGCAGAGGGTCACCGCCTCTGCCACATCCCACGTTGGATCGACGGACCCCAGTTGCACCTGAACGGCTAAAGCGCACACCAAATATGCTTTCATTTCACTGCGTGTGAATTCGAGGGTTTCGAGCGACCGGTTTTGAAGGTAACGGAGGTACCTGACGGCATGCTTCACATCGCCCGACCGCTTGAACCTCTGCGAGCGAAGAAGAAGGGCCTCCGCCAGGTGAAACAAGGCCTTGACGACGTATGAGCTGAGTCCATTGCGGGTATCAGATGCCAGGAGTATAATAGCTTCCGCAGAGTGGGAAATTGACTCGTCGAGGTCTTCACTCTCGCCCGAGACCTGGTAGCGTCTCGAACGTATCGTGGCCAAAGTTGAGAGGCATTTGGAGCGCAGGGGGTGGGCTCGAGGAAGGGTCGAGAGTAGATTTTGGTACAGAGAAACGTCATGATCGATTTTGAGTAAGGAGGCTTGTTGAGAGAGAGAGAGAGAGAGTTGAGAATGTCTGAGATCGAGGACAGATTTGACTGTAGTGATGTTCCGGCCCGGCTTGGCCTGAAAGCCCCAGCTTTGGCTTGGCCCAAGGCGGCTTTGGCTTTCTCAAATCCCAGGACGGGCCAAAGCCGTCAACTATGGCTTGGCTCCGGCTTGGCTTGGCCCAGGCCGCGGCTTTTGGCATGTAAAACCTGGAACATGAGTGGAAGTGTGGAGCATGGTGGTCGGCAGCATGATGTTTGATGTCCTCAAGCAAGAGGTGACGCGTGCGCTTGAATCCAATGTGCGGCATGTCGCGCTTGGTGTGGTGGATTGCCAGGGTGAGGCCTGGGTAGGCTGCGTACTCGACCGCGAATTGTTGCTGGGGATGGCGGCCGAAGTTGAGGCAGCACTTTGTGGCTTCCTCGGACCTGGTGATCAGGTGCACAGTGGCAGCAGGTGGGGGGCATCGACGATGTCACACAGTAGATTTCTCCACTGCACCCATGCGCTTGAACATTCTACACGAGATCAGCATAAGTAACAGAAAAGCGAAGATAGAGGAAAACGCACTCTGGTGCCGTGCTCGGGTCGAAGCATGCCTTACCAGAGAGCTTCATGCCGATCTTGCTACAGGGACGGTGAGGTTACATCTGTCAGGGTACGGGTACAGCGTGCTTTGGCACTCAAGGCGGAGACATGAACCCTCAGTGGCAGTAGGTGGGGGGCATCGAGGAATTCACTCAACAGTTTGAGGGTGGTGCATAGGGCATTGCTTTCCGCATCTATCCTGGTGATCTGGTCGCCGAGTACGGCACCGATGGGCAGTCGTCCCCACAGTCTGTACGTTGAGCAGTTGGGGGTTCCCGCCCCTCTGGTTGCGGGATTGGGGAGATGGATATCCTGCCATTCCAGTGGGGAGCATCGGGTGGGGTGTCTCGTTTCGCTAGCGCCTTGAAGGTAGTTTTCTCCTTGGCGTGCGTGGGGGTGGGGGTCGCTGATGTCAGCAGCCATCCGTCTCTGAGTCGGGAGAGGACTTGGCTGGAGTCATGAAGTCTGTAAAGGTGTAGGGCTGCATTGTCAGTGACCATACACAGTCGGAGGTCGATAGGGAAGATATTTACCATTGGTGATGGCCCATCAGCTTGCCCTACCCGAGGGCCTGTGGTCCAGGCATGAGGGTGAGGGTGAGGGCGGGCTGCTGCCGTTGCTGCTATTGTCACCAGTCGAAGCCGTGACCTCGGTAAAGTCTCAAAGTAATAAGTTGGACACTCGCAAGTCCCACTTTGCAAGGAAAGGTAAACAAGCCACGAATCTCCCCCTGGGGTGACTAGGTCACAAACGCTGTATTCTCCTAGACAAGGAGGCGTACAGGGAGGACAGGAGACTCAACTTAGAGAGTCTCTAGCCCAGCACCTAATGCGCTTATATACCTTGGCCTTAAGGGCCGGTAGTCCGAACTATGGTACAGTAATGCGGCAGTAGTAAGCGTACAGTAATCAGGAACAATAAGAGAGAACAATCAGTAAGCGACTAGACTGCTCACAAAGCAGAAGTCCTAATCCAGCGCACTGACTAAAGCGCTGACTGATGCTGAGAGATACTAAAGAGCTTCCAAAGCTCTTACTCATTGCCTCTGACTAACCGTTAGTCATGATGCGCAGGTAGAACTGTGCAGCAATCATGGCTATGCTCACCTGTGGTGATAGACTCAA
>QLOT01000410.1:0-10012 GCA_003313875.1 Russula aff. compacta
ACCTTGGATGAAACATATGGGCGCACGCTACAGGGCATCGATGAGGAGAAACGAGAATATGCGCGAAGTTTCCTCCGATGCCTCGCTGTATCGATTCGCCCTCTTCGCCTTGAAGAACTCGCCGACATTTTTGCGGTTCGCTTCGAAGCCGGAGCGCCTCCGACGTATGACCCGGATTGGCAGCCGGCATACGCAGAAGAAACAGTGCTATCTGCATGTTCTAGTCTTGTCACCATCGTCAATGTCAAAGACTCCCAAATTGTGCAATTCTCCCACTTCTCAGTCAAGGAGTTCTTGACCTCAGATCGCCTCGCCGCAGCAGGAGAAACTCTCTCATACTATCACATTCTCCCCTCACCCGCACACACCGTTCTTGCACACTGTTGCCTTAGCGTCCTCCTCCAACTGGATGACAAAGTTGACAGGAATATCATACAACGATGTCCTTTAACCTCGTATGCCGCTCGATACTGGGTCGATCATTCCCAGCATGGGAATGTGTCATTGGAGGTGTATAACGTGATGGAGCGTCTCTTTGATCGGGCGAGGCCATATTTTGCGGCATGGGTCTGGCTGTACGACGTTGACCGTCACTGGGTGGAACCAATGCCCTCTATACATCCGACACAGCCTTCTGGGGTGCCCTTGTACTATGCGTCATTGTGTGGATTCCGTGCTCTGGTGGAACACTTGATCGTCGTGGATTCATCAGACGTCAACAGGAGAGGTGGTTTTCACGGAACTTCGTTGAATGCTGCGTCAATCAATGGACATTCGGAGGTGGCATTGCTGCTGCTTAAAAATGGAGCAGATCCCAACTGTCCTGACGATGGAGGGAGGTCTTCGCTTCACAAGGTTGCACTAGCTGGACACCTGGTTATTCGCCAATCATTACTTGAGATTGCACGGCACCTCGTCGATTCTAGTGCAGACGTGAACTTTACCGACAAAGAGGGACGTACTCCACTACACTATGCAGCGGAACGCGGGCATCTGGATATCGTGCAACTACTCCTTGACTATGGCGCAAGCATCGATGCGCGAGATGACTCTCAAACGACCCCATTGAAGGTTGCGTGTAGTTGTGGCAAGCTTGGAGTTTCACGGCTGCTTATAGACCGTGGCTCGGACGTGAACTCCCGGAACAAGGATGGATATATGCCCATACACTCTGCGTCAGGACATGGGAGCTTTGATATCGCACAGCTATTGCTTGACCGTGGTGCAAACGTGAACGCGGCCACGGCAGGTCCACGTTGCTGGTCTGCGCTACATTTCTCGTCACAATATGGATTCCTTGACATCACGCGGCTATTGCTGGACCACGGTGCTGATGTGGACATGCACAGCGGAGATCATTGGACACCCCTGCACTACGCTTCAGCCAATGGGCATCTCGATATCGCAAAGTTGCTGATCCAGTATGGTGCAGATAATGACAGTCCTAGCGGCAAAAAGGAGACTCCGTTAAACCTGGCATCAGAGTGGGGACACCCCGAGATTGCAAGGTTCTTAATTGACAGTGGCGCAGCGGTATTTTCCCGGGATGACGGAGGATGGACACCCCTTCACAAGGCATCCAATTATGGGCATCTTCATGTTTTGAAGCTTCTATTAGAGTGTGGCGTCGATGTGGACGTTCGGAATAGAGAAGAAGGGACGTCATTGCACCTGGCATCCGGCAGCGGAAACCTGGAAGTGGTGCAGTTCCTAATTGACCAAGGCGCAAATATCCGTGCTATGGACATCAACGGCCAGAATTCATTGCACTCCGCTTCCCTGAATGGGCATCTCAATGTTGTCGCACTGTTGATTGACACTGGCATTCCCATCGATATTCGGAACGGCACCCGAAAGACTCCCTTGATGTTTGCATCGATGACGGGGATGGTCGAAATCTCTCAATTCCTCATAGAGCGAGGGGCAGACGTACATGCACGGGACAACAAGAGCTGGACTCCATTACACTTCGCGTCACGATGTGGACGTGCTAACGTGGTGCGGCTGTTGCTAGACTGCGGCGTTGACACGAACGTTCAGGAAGAGCACCTTTGGACCCCATTACATCTAGCATCGACAAACGGCCGCCTCAACACTGCCCGGTTGCTGGTCGAGCACGGGGCAGCAGTTGACGTGTCCAATGACAATCAACAAACACCACTTTTCGTTGCAGCAGCCCACGGACAAGTCAAGATTGCCCTTCTCCTAGTTGATCATGGAGCAAATGTCCATACCACCGATAGCGTTGGCTGCACTCCGCTCCACATAGCATCACAGAGTGGGCACCTATCAGTTGTGCAGCTGTTGCTCGGACGGAGCGCGGATATCGACGTGCTCAACAGGGCTAACAAAACAGCAGCAGAGTTGGCATCGGAGAATGACAATTCCAAGGTTGCAAGCTTCCTAGCGGAGTACAAAGCAGACGTGAATATCCGAAGCAAAATGTTGTCCATGTCTTTAAATACAGCCGAACACGACGCTGAAGAAGATGGGAAGGACTTGAGCAAGCTCTCGTTGCATGCTGCCGCGGAAGAAGGGAAAGTTGATATTGTGAAGATGTTACTCGACAAGGGCGCAGATATCAATGCCCAAAATACCGAATACGACACTCCGCTGGGCTTAGCGGCGGAAAAAGGGAACCTGGAAGTTGTTCGTTTGCTCATCGAACAGGGTGCGGAGGTGGATTCACGTAATGATTATGGATGGACCCCGTTGCACCTGGCATCACGATACGGACACGTCAAAGTCTCGGAGGTGCTCGTTAATCACGGCGCAAACATGAATGCATTGACGCAGAATTATTGGACCCCGATACATCTCTCGGCAGGCAATGGACATGTCGGGGTTGTTGAACTGCTACTGGAACGTGGCGTGGACGTAGACGTGTTGAATGACGAAGGCCAAAGTCCATACCAACTATCGCTACAAATTGGAAGCCTAGAGACCACAGATCTACTCCGGACGCATGGCGCACATAGGGCATGATGCATAAGGTTTGAGGAAAATCGTTATATGGCACCGATGTGATGTCTAACTACCACCTCATTTACAGTGTCTTGTGACAATATCGGGACCACTTGCAGGTAGCCGCTACAATTCAGTCAGGTTAGTTTTGTAGTCTGGGATTCCGTTTGATTAGGTTCGCTTCTCCGGGAGAACTGAGACTGAGTGTTGATAGTAACTCGCAATGATAATTTGGTTGGAAAAGTACGAAGATTCCAGAGGGATCAAATGGTTCTGCAAACAGTGTCAATGTGTTGGACTACACGGATCCTCAGATGGCCGAACCGACCGCCGTAGTCCACTTAGTATTTATATCATTTGCCTATCGATCACAACGTAGCGTGACTGCCTGAAGTTGCCAGCGGCGACGTCAAGTCGAATCAGAACCCCCGAGCGGTGCAATCTAAAATTCTTCCTAGGTTGTAATAAATTCTACAGAGAAGGTTTGTGGAACTTCGACGACTAACCTGCTGCGGCTTTAGACTACGAGAAGCGCCGGTTGGAGCAAGGTACTGTATCGGAATGTTTGAGACGAAGTAGTCTAGTAAGAGATGGTCGAGCTCGCTACAGCGCATGATGAACAAAAATACGACAAGGGCGATCCATCCTGTCTATGCAACGGCCCTTCAATGTCATACTATACGCACAGACAGACAGACGTCGCATTACTACCACAACTTTGATCTGTCTCCTCTTGCGGCCACACCACCCACAGTCAATTATTCTCCTCCTGTGACCCGCCGGGCCCTGCTCTCTCCTCCCAAGATTCTCACACCCTATCCCACATCCATAGCCACGTCTACTAGTGCATCCAGCTCTGCTCGTATATTCACTACCTGTAGACATACTCTTAATCGCTCAGTGCCATTTGATACCGGTCAGGCGAATTCCGGTGCGTTGCTTCTATGCGCCGTGAGGGGATGCGCGGATATATCTCGCGCGCAGGCACCTGATCGGTGTCGGGGTTCACGGTTGTTGACGGAGGTGAGCGGAAAGGGAGAGGATACTCAGTTGTAACGCACGCGTGGCGCTGCGAGTGAAGTTGTTGCCTGAGATAACACCAGAGAGATAGGGGTGGGAGGTGACACCCGATACCCGTCAACACAGCAAGACGACGCGTCGATGCTGCGAGAGGGGAAGGCGCACGCTAGAAAGCAAAAAGAGAAGGTAAGCCAGAGAAGGACCGAGAGACTACGCACCGTAGACGTGGCTCTACGAGCACGACGATCGGTCTTGAGGGAGTCGAGAGCGCACAAAAGAAGACGAGAGGGAAATGTGGACACAAACTGGATTCCGAGAGAGTGCTACCGCCATCCTCGAGCGAGGATGGCCCTTAAATACAAGTATCCTACGGTTTTCAGGGGTATCGGGGCCGATGCGCGGCGCCCTCGTAGTCAACGTCCGTAGCATTGGTAAGTAGGAAAAACGTCAGTAAACGATCTAAAGTAGTTCAGGAGAGCGCACTGGTCGCCGTTGGGCTGCAACGATGGTTGATCGGTAAGGTAAAATCTACAAAGAATGAGCATGAAAAAGGAAGTGGAAAAGGGAATATCTGATTTTGAGGCGACGGGCTTTGGTGTCGATCGACTCGCGCTGGGTGTCGAGGGTGTGTTGACAGTTGAGGGGTTGGGTTTGGCGAGCTCGACGATGGGCGACTTGAATCTTGAGGTTGCGGGACGAAAGGTGATTCGCCTGCGGTCGTCTTGCTCAAGTGTTTGAGGGTGCGGCAATGTCGATGACGGCGGAGTCTTGAAGGGGAAAAGCTTGAGGGCAACGCGGGCGGCGAGCGAGCTGCAGTCGTGGCGATGGAGGAATGGAGAGAAATGAGCGAGAGCCTACGTGGCTTGTACCTGATAGGCGCTGCAGCGCGACCGATCCGAGCCGATCCGAGGGACGCTCCGGAAGTGCTGATCCGTGAGGGTTTTTGGGCGCTCCGAAGGTGCTGATCCGACGCATTCCGAGCCTAGATCCGAAAGGATCCTTACACAGTGGTAGATGAGCCGGTCAGAGATGCGTTGAGATGCTCCTGGAAGGGTTTTGAGTGCCCAGCAAGTTCAAAGGGACACGAGGCAATGATAATGTAAACGTTGCTGAGAGAAGTCGTGTAGATTATTCGTCGCGTATAATTGAGCAGGTAATCCCAGATGAACGTGGTAGTTAACACCGCGGCTGCGAGTCAACCTTCGTTAGAACATGCATAGCCACATCTTGGGAGAACGCACGACACTGACGACGACCCAAGAGCGTTGCCGAGCATGGGCAACCGCGTGAGCAAACGGTCCTCCAGTCCAAGCAACACGACAATCCAACGGCGGCGCTGGCGGCCCATGTCTCCACTTCGAATGCGCATCATCAATGACCATATATACGTTCCTAGCAGGAAATATTTCATCCCACAAAGCATCTAGCATCTCGCGGGGCGCGCGACGGTGCCATCCATGCTATACGCACTCTCAACTGCAACGAACATGCTGTGCTCTCGTCCTTGCTCCTCAAACGCGGCGCACTCACCTAGAATTACGCAAAAAGCCCAGCGTAGTGTGTGCGCGGGTCGCTGGGTGCGAACGGACGGAGGACAGAGGAGCGCCTCTACATGCGTGTCGAGCACCGAGGTATGTGAATGGCGATATCTTAGAGAAGCGCGTCGCCTGGATTACGACACAGACGCAAAAAACTCCACGTTGTTAGCGTCAAAGCCCGAGTTGTTGAAAAGCAGTGCGACGAGCGTGCGCGAACTGTCCATGCCAGGCACGCCTCGAGCATCAAAATGCGCGCTGTAGTATATAAGGAGCCGGGAGCCAGCAGAGCTGAGGATGAAAGATGCCAAACAGTGCGGCGCGAGAATGGATGCGCGAAGGAGTGGGGGGGTTGTGATGGAGTGGTACTAGCTGGCAGTCATTTTGAAGATAAGTAGACTGCCGCAGCT
Organism: Russula aff. compacta; assembly: GCA_003313875.1. NCBI lineage: Eukaryota > Fungi > Basidiomycota > Agaricomycetes > Russulales > Russulaceae > Russula > Russula aff. compacta. The sequence continues at coordinate 5,930 of QLOT01000410.1, forward strand.
ACGGATGCGAGTGGTGAGATGGCGGCGCCAGCGGCGGAAGAAGAGGAGAGGCATCGGTGGTGGTGGCGGTAGGGAAATCAGAGTCAGCTATACTTATCTTCGCAAGAGGCAGGGGCAGCAGCGAGCTTCTGGGCAAGGGCAGACATCTCCGGAGCAAAATCTGAACCAGAGCCGTCCATAACAATGTAGATGTGCGAATGTTTTGTAGTAAGGCCATCCAAATCTCGCAAATGCGAGACAAACCGAGGCATAACAGGCAAGTGCCCGTTCGTTCATTCTCAACCGGCAACGAGCAATTGAAGCCAAAGCAGCTCGGTCTTGAAAGAAGTGATAATGAAGAAAGTGGCCTCGTAAAGAAAGCTGGCAGTTGAGCCCTGCTTGGTTGGAAGCCTATAAGATCACCTGACCTTGGGCAATCGTAAAGCCAAATTTTGTCTCAAAAGCGTACAAACAGATTGATTGCAAGAATTCGCCATCTCTCCAAGGAGTCTGTCAACTATTATTACGACCCTCTCCCTAGATTCGGGTCAACTATGGTCACTGTTATTCTCCTCTGGCCTCAGTCTTGCCTCTGCTCTCTCCTTCCGGACGATTCCCACAGCCCATCCGACGGCTAAGCCAACGAGAGGGCCAAGTCCTGGCAACCGCGTGTTACCAGCATGTAGAGATACCCTCACTCAGTCAGTGGCCCTTTTGAGCCGTAGGGCTAGGTGACCGGACGTGCGTTGAGTCCATGAGCGATGAGATGCACTGATAGATCGAGGCGTGGGGCATCAAGAGGGGTATGTTCGGCGACGGCAGTTGCGCCAACGACACTTGTCGGCGAAGATGTGCGGGCAGGGAGAGGAAGCTCGGAAGGATGGGCGAGGTGGCGAGGGATGTGTGGAGGCGCTCTTCGAAGTATCTGGAGTTCTCGAGAGCTTGTGTGGCGGGCTTTGAGGGCAGTAAAACAAGAAGCAGTAGCAGCAGCAGCAATGCATGGTTAGCCTGATATATCTGAAGAAAGGTACGGGGAGGAAAGTACCTCTTCGGTGGTACCGTCTTCGAGGAGGTCGTGTAGATCAATGGTCGCACATAATTGAGCAGGTCATCACGGATCAACAACATCTCTGGGGAGTGAGTCACCGCCCTTCAATCCATGGCCACATCGTTTCATATGCGCGTTCACCACTGGCAAAACCCTCGTCCACAACATCGAGCAAAGCGTGGAACGGCGCGAAGGTGCGATCCATATGATACACCTCTCAACCGCAACGAACACGCTTATCTCCTCTCCGGAGAAATCCATACTCGTCCCGCGCGCGCGCGGGTCATTGTGCGCGAAGGGCTGTGCGAGAGGCAAGGCGTGGGCGCCATTGCGTGCCGTCGTGCACCGAGACAGGGATGGCGGCGTCGTAGAGCAACGTGTCGCCGGTTATGGGACGCACGCAAAAAAGCCGGAGTTAGCGGCGTCGAAGCCCGAGTCGAAGAGGAGCGCCGCAGGTAGGCGGAGGCTACGAGCGAGGCGCACCTCAAGCGCGCCGCATCCGCTGGGTTGTAGATGAGGAGGCGGCAGCTGCTCCAGCAGAGAATAGAAGGGGACTGCTGCTGCAGCCCAAGGCGGCATGGCGATGTCGGTGTTGGTGGTCACTGGGGCGATGGTGGCGATAGCAATGGATGAGGTAGAAGAAGGACCGGAGGTGGTGGTTCCAGGCCTCGGTGAGGAAGGGAGAGGTCAGGCGAAGGGAGGCGGCATCTGATGTGCCAATCCTCACGAGAAGCGGGGCAGCAGCAAGCTTTTGAGCGAGCGCAGACATGTTCTTGGTCTTTTTCAAGATCAGAACAGAGTTGCTAGTTGTGGCCTTTCGTATCAAGAGGCCCTGAAGTGCTCACTCACACTTTTGGGTAAGGTATGATCAGATATCCCGTCGTTATCGTAGGGACCGATGTTTCTGTGACAACTCACCTGGTCAGCACTTTTTTGGCTCCCCCCCGGGTGCGGCGACATTCCCCATGACTTGTTTAGTTCGCCTCAACGCCGGACGGCTACGGGCTCACACAGTCTGAACCTATTTCCAAACGGTGGGTCTCAACGCTGAGCGAGAGCAAGAGCAAAGCTTCATTGCACACTGCACTAAGCAGGAGAAAACAATAGACGCTGTGAAGTCATTATTCGACCAGAGTGCAGAAATAACATCCGAAAGGGACTCAACTAGACCCAGCAGCATCCAAGGAAATCCTGGAGCTTGTGCAGTTGCGAACAAGGGGTGGACTCACCGTACAGTAATAGGTTGTCTGGGACGTAGCGGATGAGCAGAGAGACAGAGGCGCTTGACGAAGGAGCGGTAGGAGCGCTTGTCACATTACGTAAGTGTAGTAGGACACGCCACCTCTACTAGCACTGCCATTCACTTTGCGCCCGTCCAACTTGCCCATCTATCCACACTCTCAACCCAACCCTCGTTCTCCTCTGACAGTCCGGAGCCATCCCACCCCCATCCCAGTCTGAGCGAACTATCCATTCTCTTACTTCATGTCTTCCGTTTCACACACAACCTCCCTTTCCAACTTCCAATTAATCACCAATGCTTTGGCCGACTATACAGAGCAAACAGGGATAGACCTGTCTAACAACCCCTTCTCCGAGAGGATACAACTCTCGACCTCGCCCGATTCAATCCTTCAATTACTTCATGAACGCGAAATGGCTTTTAAAGAATATCGTGATGGAAATCGGAGACTCATATCCTGCCTCACTCCAGCTGTGAACATTCTTCATGCGTTTTCCGATACCATTGGCGAGGCACTTAGCATGGTGAGTCACACCCTGCCTTTATTCCTTACTCTGGCCTTAGCATTTCGTCTAATCTGATCTTGCAAGGTTCCCTTCCCGCCAACAAAAGCCATCTTTGTCGGGATTAATGCTCTCCTCACAGTACGTCTTTTGGGCGGTGTCTTCGACTAGATCCCCTTTGATGTATGGATGTTCCAGACATCAAGCGGAGTCAGTTCGAGTTACGATGCTCTTCTCGACCTCTTCGAATCCTTGGCCAGTTTCTTGAAACGTCTCGAGATATATACCAACATTCCGGCCACCCCGGAGATGACAAACATCGTCGTAAAGATAATGGCTGAATTACTTTCCGTGCTTGCCCTCGCGACAAAGCAGATCAAGCAGGGGCGGTTTAGTAAGTACATAGTCATGCATACACTGTCCCTCGCTAAATGTAGCATAGAGAAGTTTGCGAAAAAGCTGTTCGGCGAGAGCGAAATCGAATCTGTGCTGGATCGATTGGATCGATTGACTCAGAACGAGGCTCGGATGACTGTCGCACAGACATTGGGTATCGTTCATGGTCTTGTAAATAATGTCAGGATAGTGATGGAAGGTGTGCAATATCACTGGCACTTTCATCAGCTGTCTATATTTGCTGACTGCTTGCTTTATTAGATGGCCAAGTATCAACAGACGGTATTCGAGAAGCCTTAGGTATGCCTCGCACGCGACAGGTATTGCTTATGCTGACTTGCGATGATAGTTGGCCTTCATCGGATAGTAAACGAAATTAATAAAATGAAACGTATGCCATTCCTCTACTTTCTTTTGTCCAGAGACTCAAGCTATCTTGCAGGCGACCAGTTGCAAAGGGACGTCCAACGTTGGCTCACTCCCCCCGATCCTTCTACGAACCACGACTTCGTTTGGAAATTGCACCATAGTGGAACTGCAACGTGGTGTTTTAAGGGCGATATATTAACAAAATGGAAAGCGACGGGGTCATTCTTATGGATCCACGGGAAACGTATGCACATCCGACTGGCAACACGCGCTTTACATTGACCGTTTCTTGATCTTATAGCCGGTTCTGGAAAGAGCACGCTTCTGTATGTATTATCTAAATGGCGGCGGTCGATATTATTCACCTTTTCAACTAGGTCGGCCATCATTCAGGACATCGAGGGCATGCGTAAAGCTGGATTGGCCACAATGGCGTATTACTATTTTGACTTCCGGGATGTCAAGAAGCAAAATTGTTATGGCTTACTCTCCTCTCTCGTTTCCCAACTCTCTGCAGAATCCGATTCTTGCTATGAGCTCCTCTA
>QLOT01000417.1:0-37840 GCA_003313875.1 Russula aff. compacta
CCGGTGGGGATCTGAGTGCACAAGGGGTGATGCCTCCGACGATCCCCCACGTAGATGGAGGTGGTTCGGCTCTTCCCCCACACCATCCCTTTCCCACTTTACAGACACACAGACAACAACAAGCACAGGTTAGCTTGAACGTGCCCCCGAGGAGAACGTCGCTTCAGTCTCCGGATATGCTGTCAGGAATGGGGCCAAGCATCTCGCAACCGTTTCTCACTCAGGCTTCTCCGGATGGCTCGCAGCAGCAGAGTGTTCAAGGACAGGCTCAGGATGGAGCAGCAGTTGCATTTGACGCTGACGCAGAAGGCCGCAAACGAAAGGGTGCACCGGAAGGGGAAGTTAAGCGTGTCCGTCAAAGAACGGGTAAGTCTATAATTTATCCCAAAATGGCAGGAACAACTAACAGGTTTCCAAAGTTGACTCTCCAGATACAACTATGGTTAGTCGTTTGACGTTTTCGTGAGTCGGTGTGCTAATTAAGAATACTTTCTGTCAGTCCAACGCCGATCGCGCTTCTGCTCCTCCAACTGGAGAAGTTGCAGGGGATGGTCCTCCATCGGAGACAGCCGGTGCCTCTCAGCCACCCGATGCGTCACAGCGTCGAAAGATCGAGTACCTTCCTGTCCTCCGCGAGCTGGACACGGTCGGCGGCCGAGACCTGCGTGCGATCGCGGATGGACATCATCGTTTGACGGCGCGGCACGCGTTGCGCGACATCAGCGAGTGGGGCAACATCGACATTGATGCGCTCACCATGAGCCTTCGCTCTCGTATTTCCATCGAAATGGGCTATGCACTCACCACATTCACCCTCCTCTCTATCATGCGCGGACAGGGGACAAGTGGCTTCCCCATCGCAAACTGCCCCGAGCTTATGGACGAAGCCCTCGACTTGTTACTGGAAGCTGCCTTCAAAGACGAAGACGAAGACGATGCATTTGCCGAGAATGTCATCATCACGCACAAGCAATTAGTTGACACCATTCTAGACGATGGTTCCAAACCGTTCGCAAGTCTGTGCAACGTACAGGGCATGAAGAACTACGACGTACGGGGACCTAAACAGCGCCCGGGTGATATCGTCCTCGCCATTGTGAACATCATGCGTAACCTTTCCGTGATCCCGGATAACTACGACTATCTTGCGAATCATGAACGCCTCCTAGCTGCCATGTTACGGGTTTGCGGCGTCAAGCAGGAGCAAGATGGCACTCTCCATGCAATCTCGAGTGCCCTCACTCTTCGGGACCTTGTTGCTGTTCGGCGAGACGTTCTCTACCTTCTAATCAACCTATCCGGCTCCGTGCGGCTTGCTCCTTCAATGATCCTTGCGAGCACACCATCTCCAGCCGCCTTGCAAGTCGCCAGGCGTGCATTCATGCTCATGGCTTCCTTCCTGGTCGACCCATCCGAAACCATCAATCCCTCTGAACTCTTCATTTTAACGGGAACAAATGCCAACGTCAAACCCCCCGCTTTGGTTGATGCCGCGCTAGAGGTGCTCGGTCGCTTTGGTCAACCAGATACCAACCGGCAGGTGATGGCAAAGGCCGTGCCTCAAGCGTGGTTGCAGCGGCTATTCGAAGCACTCATGCATCGTCTTCCGGTCGTCGACGCTGACTTTCAAATCGCGAAGCGAGAGCCTTGGCTTAGCTATATCGAGAAGGTCATTATGGGGCTTTACGCCATTGCGTTCCTCGCACCGCCGTCAATGAAGGAACAGCTTAGAAAAGACCAACAGCTGGGCTTCATCAAGCTCATGCTTCGGTTAGTGAAGAAGTTTACCATCAATGTCCCGCAGGAGATGCGACTATTTTTCAACGTCTGTGCGAAGCGAGCCGTGGAAACGTTGAAGGTGGTAGATGACGGCGAGGACGCATTTGATATGTCGCAAAACACTGGGAGTGTGACACTCTCGTTTGGGATGGGATATGGAGAAGTGGGCGAGGATCATGTAGAGAAAGGCACGGGGGCACTGAGCGGCTTCCAGGAGGACGTTGTCTGGGGGATCATGCTGCAAAAGGACGTGGACGATTCCATGTTTCGTGAGTTGGAGAGTTTGGCGCGTGTGGGATGAGTTTGTGGCTGTATTGTATCGTATATGCGTAACCTGTGTATTACATATACCCTCTTTGTCTATTTAACACGCCCCCGCCTCTATGCGCCTGCTCCATCATCTAAATGTCCTCAGACCTCCTCTCGATCCCTCCTCCCATATACGCCCAGGATGCCACCAATTCGTCTCTGGGCGTCCCTTATATCGAGCCACAGATCCTCATTATCCCAGCCACAGATTCTCTGAGATTCCAGCAGGGATTTCTAGGCGCAGATGGCGAACGCGCAGCTATTGAAGGTGAACTGCAAGTCAAGGGAACCGATTCAGTCCGCTGGAGAAAAGTGTCCGTCGTCATCAGAGCCTTAGCTTTTGGTTCACCTGCTGAGGCTTGCTTTTCCTATCCTCAAGGACGATGGACCTCCGTACCGTCGAGGCTGCCTACGAACAAGACATCGAACTCTCCCAAACGACCATCGTCCTCTACGAATCTGAGGACGACAAAGAAACTCTTCTGCCGTCCTCTTTCTCCTTCGCACTCCCACTTACTCCCGACACACCACAGTGCATCCATACGCCGCAATCGTCACTGAGACACATCCTGTCTGCCACACTCCACCCGCTTGACGTCACCACACAACCATTCAGCAAGACGCTTACCGTCCACACGAGAAGGTTTATCCCCCACACATGCAGCATACCTGTCTCTCCTGTTACGCGTAGTCTAGACAATCCCTCCCGAGTAGAAGTCGAATTACCGAGAACGGCGTTCACCTGCATCGAACCGGTTCCCATCTACGTCACCGTACCGCCTCCACGTCGGGAGCTTGTCGTGGAGCAAGGCCTCAGACTACGGAACATCAAGGCCGAACTCATCAGGATCGTCCGTGTCGCGGGCGGATTCGAAGCCGACTCGGTGGACGTGGATATTCCATCTGACGTCGGCGATGAATCCGAGGAAGATGAGGATGGTCACAATGGAACCGCTCCATTGGGAATCCCCTTCCCGACGCACGAGAAACGTGCTACCTCCTCGTCCGCGTCCACCACTCCCTACTGCAGTAATAGCCCCCAGAGTCTTGGTGCGTCATACCGAACCGTGATCTCGCGCTCGGGTGCCCTGTGTCGCTTCCATGCCTCACTGCCCGTGCGTCTCCGATTCATCTTACATCAGTCATCTCCATCGTCGTCACCGTCAGATTCTACGCACCCTCTTCCTGCTGGTGACTTTGGTTCCACGGGTAGCGACGCCGAGTGTGCGTCAATCACTCAAACTACCCTCCTCCATACTGTTTCCTTTCGCATCCGGGTGCACGCCACATTTAGGAACACGACCCATCACACTGAGAGGGTTTCCACCATTACTATTCCGATCACCTTTCTCCCATCTCCGGCACCCCTTCCCGAAGTGGCAGAATCGGTTGACTCTGCTTATCATAAAAAACACGACCGCCCACCCGCGAGGACCATCCGGCATGACGACGTCGACGCTGCTCCCCACTATGACTATGGGGAAGGTGAGGCAGGGCCAAGCTACTTGGCGTCGGGCGCCCCTCCACCGTTTGAGGAGCGCGATGCCCCCCCTCCGTTCTCCTCCACATCTTTCCCTTCATCGTCTTCCGGACTACCCACTTTCCTCGAATCCGAGCAGGAGATCTTCATCCCCACTGCCGAGGATAATGCCGCCGCCCCGCTTCCGCTGATGCCACTCCTCGAACAAGTCATCGAAGGAGAGGGCGTTCTCTTTGGTTTCCCGGCATCGTCGCAGTTCAGTGGACATAGCGAGGATCGCAATGAGGCGTCTACTACGCCACCCCCTTCGGTGGAGATGGCAACGCTGGACCCCAACGTAACCGGGCTCGTGGGGCTCAATGTTGACGTTCCAGAACACACGATCCAGCTTACGTTACGACAAGAAGAGCAAATCACGACGGGTGATGCGCCGCCGCCACCCCCGCCACCTATGGATGACCCCTCTGATCCACCGCCGTCCATACATTCCGAATACCGTTCGCGCGAGGGCGTTGCACATCAAGCTACTGCGATGACGCCAGCTACGGAGCTGCCTGCGCCGCAAATAATAGCACCAGGTATGCCCGTGTCGGCCCGGTCACATGTGAGCGCACCGCCACCGTATCTTGTTCCGGATGGGGTGGAGCATGAGCAGGTTACGAGGCCGCCGCCATACGTTGATTTCATGCCGCCCCACGAGCGTTGAATTAATTGTTCTTGAGTGAACTGGAAGCCAAGCACCTCAGTTGCTCGGAGCCACGTGAGAAGTGATGGGACTGAATTATATAGTTTTGACAAGACAGCGATGGAATGCAGCATATGTGTATAAATCGGGAGAATAACAACAGGATGTCTGAAAGAAGGAAAGGGGCAGCGAGGCCTGTCACGAGTGATGTAAAGGAAATCGAGCGTTATGCGAGAGCTTCAGCAGTTGCACGCATCCCTGCCCTTTGCCTGATTCTGGTCCAGATTCACGGCTTCTTGAGTGCCGGGACGGTTCCCGGTAGTACCTGGCCGGCCAGCAGCGCCGCGCGACGAAGCGAGGATGGACTCGATAGGAATATTCTTCGCTGATCCGCCAAAGCAATGAGGCAGGTGAGGCGAGGCGGCACAAAAGTCACCCTAGGAACGAGGACGTACCGATCTCGGTGAACACCTCGACGACGCCCTCACCCGTCTTTGCGGACGTCTCGAAGAACAAGAGGCCGGCCTCCTGCGCGTAGGCTTGCGCCTCTTCACGGGGAACCTGGCGCAGGTTGTCCGACTCGGCGTCGCCCGGGGTGGCGGCCTCGCCGGGAGTGGCGGTCGCGTCGTCCGCTTCGTCTTCCGACTCGGCGGCGGCGGTGCTCCCTGAGCCGGACGGTGAGGGCTGCACGAGGTCGATCTTGTTGCCCGCAAGCGCGATGACGATATTTGGGTTCGCCTGTCGCTGGAGCTCCTTCACCCATGTCTTTGCCTTTTCGAGGCTGGCGGCCTTTGTGACGTCGTACACGACCACGGCTGCTTGGGCATTGCGGTAGTACATTGGCTACAAAAGAGGAGGAAGGGGAGGGATCATCAACGCTTTTTGAGTTGGGACGGCGGCAAAGGGAGAGGTAAGGGGATGATATGGATGGTTATGCTCACGGCTAGGGAGTGGAAACGTTCTTGGCCGGCGGTATCCCAGATCTCATAACGGAGCACACGGTCTTCGAGGCGGCACTTCTGTGTGAGGAACGCAGCACCAATTGTGGGCTCTTTATTGGCTTGGAATTCGTTGGAGACCTGTGATGGGATATCAGTTGATTGGGGAAAGTGAGTGATACGGATGGGGGGAACCACATACAAAGCGAAGGACGACAGAGGATTTGCCCACGGCAGCTTCGCCTGGGTAGTAATAGTACCTGTCAGTAGACGTGGGAGGGAATGATAGGAAAGAACCGGTGGCTCTTGTCCTGCGGAGGAAAGGAAATAGGAAAAGCAACTTGCCAAGTAGGACGAGCTTGACCTGGACGGACTTATCTGCGGAGCCAGATGCAGCGTCGGCCATTGAAGGGGCTGTGGTGGAAAGTAGAGATGGAGATGGAGATGGAGATGGTAAGTAAGCAGTCAAAAGTCAAGTTAACGAGAAAGGCGCCGGGGCTGTGCCAGACGCAAATGCAGCGCAGCACACAGCACAGAAGGGCTCGACCCGGGCCGGCTTGAGTTCAGTCAACAACACCCACGGCTGAGCGTTGAGATGCCATTTGGTACGTCTCTTGTCCTGCTCCTGCTATGCTGCAATCTCTAGTTCTACATCCATGCAAGATTCTGCGACTGCCAAATTTCGCCCTACAAGGGCCAGCATTCCTCCACCGAATGCCCATCTGACGCTGAGCACCCCACACGAACTTCCGGTCAACTTTCACCCTCTCGTTCGTCTCTACGTTCCAGTCGGTCGATTCGATCATTTACCTTTACCCTAGAACCCTCTCCAGTTTCTCTTGCGTGCCGCTCAGATATACCCCGACAAGCTAGCACTTGCCCATCCCGACGTGCAGTACCCCGTCTTTTACACGTACTCCGTTTGGTATGATTCAGCGTGTTCTGGCCTTTTGCCTCTGATGATTTGCAAGGGCACAACGTGTGCAAAACTTTGCGTATGGACTGCTTGAGGCTGGGATCCAGCCCGGTGATAGAATCGCGGTGCTCTCACCCAACTCGTACGGATATCACAAGTTTTGGAACGTCACGTGATGCTCACCCACCGATCGGATTGCAGACCGATGATCGCTGGTGAGCCTCTTCTATCTTGTGCTCTGTCTGTTCGCTTCTCATGCATTCCAACAGAAGCACTACAAGGTGTCATCGGTGCGCGCGCGATCGTGACGACGATCAATATCCGGCTGAGGAAGCACGAGATCGAGTACATCCTGAGCCACTGCGGGGCAAAGCTCATCTTTGTGGACCACGAATACAGACGCCTCGTTGCTGATGCTAAAGCACGCATCATCCTGTGCAACGACACTGGCCGGGCCGGTGACCCATATGAAGACTTTTTGACTGCCGGGAGAGCATTCAGCCACGAGAAAGGTTGGCCCGGCCTCGAAATGGACTCTGATGAGAGTAAACCTCTGTCTTTGAACTACACGTACGTCCTTGGATCATTGGTCCCGCCATGTCTCTGACGCCCCCCAAAGCTCGGGTACCACTGGCCGTGTGAGCTTCCCTCGACCGTTTCACCCGCGGTGATTCTCACTCGGCCACTCTGCTTTCATCCAGCCAAAGGGCGTCTTGACGACTCTGAGAGGTGTCCCTTGGTTATCTGGTTTGCACACATCTGATCTGACATGTTCTTTCAGGTACATATCTGGCCTCGGTCGCCAATGCATTCGAGACACTGTGAGCGCTGTTGTGCCTTTGCTGACAACGCAGCTCACCCATCGCACATGTTAGGATGGGAAAGGAGTCCACGTACCTGTGGTAAGATCACATGCGCACTCCTAAATGTCTCGGCTCACATTCTCAGGGTTCTCCCCATGTTCCATGCTGCAGGCTGGACATTTCCCTGGTCAATCACCTTGTCGTTTGCCACACAGGTGTGTACCTCATTCCCCCTCCGTCCTTGCAAACCTCATTTATTGTCAGGTCATCTTGCGGACCATAGACTACTCTCTAATTTGGAAGCATTTCTTGAACTCCGGTGTCACACACTACTGTGGAGCTCCTACGGTACAGGTACGTTGGGGACTGCTGATGATCCCGATGGCTGACCAACGATGATAAAGATTGAGATTACGAACCATCCCGGCGCAAAACAGCTTGCGCATCCCATCAAGACGATAATCGCAGGCGCTGCACCCACCCCTCATTTGTTGGCTCAGTTGGAATCCAAAGGCTTCCAGCCTGTCCACGTCTACGGCCTCACGTATGTCGACTCCATTCTCTCCCCTTTTGTCATCTTAATCGAGATTCGCGAACCACAGCGAGACCTATGGACCCTTCACTCGCAACTACCCCCAGCCTTCTTGGACTGCCCTCCCTTCCTCGGACCGGGCTAAACTTTCCGCTCGCCAGGGGCATGCCTTTTCTACCTCTTTCCCCCTCCGCGTAGTTCATCCTACCAAATATCCTGGCGAAGAGCTCGTCGATGTCCCCCGTGATGGCCAAACGGTCGGCGAAATTGTCCTGCGCGGAAACATCGTCATGCAAGGTTACTTCCAAGACCCCGACGCGACAGCTCGCGCTTTCGACGGTGGATACTTCCACTCTGGCGATTTGGCCGTGTGGCACCCGGATGGGTCCGTGCAGATTCAAGACAGGATCAAAGATATCATCATCTCCGGCGGTGAGGTACGTTAATAGTCCCCACCAACATCTCGGGCTTCATATCTCTCACCAAAACAATCTGCGGTGGCTCACCGATCCGCATCCAGAATGCGTCGACGCTCGCAATAGAACAAGGTAAAGAATCAAGCCTCCTCTTTCATCACGTCATCCTTCACGTGTAATCACAGAACTGGCGAGCCATCCAGACGTCCTTGAGGTGTCTGTCGTAGGACGCGAGCACCCTACGTGGGGTGAGCGTCCCATGGCCTTTGTAATTCTACACGCAGAGTCTGCACGGAATTGGGCTAGGAAGCACCACGATTTCTCGTCGGCACTCAAAGCCCACGCCCGCAAGCGACTGCCTGGATTCGCCACGCCCGAATGGGTTGTCATTGTCAAGGAGCTACCGGTGTGTCCCTTTGTAGCACGCATCCGTTTCAATGCCGACCATTACACTAGAAAACGTCGACCGGAAAGATCATAAAGACGACCTTGCGCAAACGAGCTAACGCCGCAAAGTTGTAGGTATATGCGGGGTACAACCTAGTATGACATGTACGGTACTATATCGTAAGGCGCTATGGGTTGCTATCGCTAATGGTGCAATACACATCAAATAATGTTCTGCAGAAGTGAGAAATTATATACGGTAAAAATGTATGCGGGGCTGGGTAGAAACAAGGGAGAGGTGATATACAGCAACGAGGACTATGCATGTTTAAATAGTACTACTTTAGCTCGGGCAGTTCGTGCCGAGCGGGGAAAGCCGTAGAATGCGGAATGTTTCACCGTCGCGTTCGCAGATATAAACATTATCGTCATGTCGTCCGAGGAACACAATTTCGTCACGGCCATGCTCGCCTTCAGCGTCGCCGTGGCCAAACTCTGTCCGCGCAGGTGACTTCCCCGGAGCAGGACTGCAAACCTTCTTTGTGGGCATAGAGTGGCGAGAGGAGGTTCGGGGAAGCGTGGTCAAGGTGACGGACGGGTATGAAATCGGTGAGCCGATTCTCCATGTGAAGATCTTGCGACGGTTCATTTGGAAGGGTGGCGCCATGAAATGTGGGAGGAAATCGCGAGAGGCATCTGCTGGTCGTAAGAGGGCATCGTTCAATTCCACCGCCTCGAATCCGCCTTGACGCATGGCTACTAAAACAGAGCGGCCTTGCAGGTCAAACGCTTCCAGGCGTTTGACATCCCCGAGACGACCAGAGCTGATAGGTTGCCCATCAATGTCCAGTTCGTCTGGGGTCCACAGGAAGCGATCCTTCAAAACGGACCTCCCTCGGCCGTCGACTATAGTCGTACTGTGCCCACCTCTGGAGGAGTAGAACAGAGAAGGAGGACCAAACAGTCGTGGCTGCGATAGCAGAGAAATCGGTGGGAGTAGAGGCTTCCCGGCACATATGCTACTCAGCGACGCCTCCCCGGCAACTGTCCGGGTGGACGCGGGTCCAAATGGCTGAGAGGGATCTACGCAATGCTGTCGTAGGTCTTTCAGTAAAACGAATTCTGTGTCTTCCTCCCGTCGTACGGGGAGGTCCGGGGGCAACAGCGCTTCTCGGTACCAGGCGTGCATCCGGGATGATAACCACGGCCCTGTACGTTTTGTAAGCGACGCACTCGAACAAATATGGAATAACTAACCGTGGACGACACCTTTCGGGTCACGATAAAACCACCGTGATGGCGGGGCAACAGGAGGAACAGGGAGACCCGGCGGTGAAAATTGTATTTGCGATAAATCTACATCCGGATTTCCGTTGATTTCCGGTTCGTGGACACTACGATAATGCAAAAAGTCTGGGTATGTCGGAGGAATGATATATTCGTCCACGATTGCGGCGAGTGGGAAGATTGGTGAGAAAGACAGTTGCTGGAAGGTGGTATAAGGACCTGAAGGCGTCGGCACGATATCCTCGATCCTCAGCGCTGCCCCGCTGGCTGGACGTTGAGCCACGTTAGGCTGTGAAGCAGATGGTGAGGCGCCGCCGGCAAGTCCAGTCGAAACCTCGGTAGTGATAGAAACAGACGACGGGGCTGATAATGCAACCCTAGCGTTGACGTTAGGGGTAACATCCATAGTGGGCGTAGCATCCATCTCAGGGCCTAAAAGATCGTCTACTTGGAGTTCGCGTGCACGCCTGCGTGCTGCTCTCCTTTCTGCTCGTCCAAGCCGGACCTCGCGCACCCGAACAGTAGCAGGCTCAAGTCCAAACACATTCTGTGAGAAGACGAGAAAGACCTCGACAAGGTCATCACCCTGCAGTTGCAATTCTAATGAGCGAGGCGAATCCGGTAAAATGAACGTGCGCGACAGGCCAAGTGCCGTCCGATAAGTGCCAGCGAAGAGTTCGACTTTTTCCCCATTTTCACCGCACAGAATGGCGAGAAAGCTAACATTCTGATGTCAATTCAGGCAATAACGAATGAGGGGTATTCAACTTGCCTCTTTCTGCTTGTCTCGACAGCCTTGATCATGATGGAACCCTTTGTCCCAGGTAATTTGACATATTCCAACTTCGGTGCTGGAGCTTGTGGTGGGGTGACAGATTGTTGCTTCCGGATAATACCATCAGCATTCTCCACACGAAATTGTACTGAATCCACGCTATCTTCAGAACGGCGATGGGAGAACGCGTTACCTAGAATGCGTGAAAGGAAACGCGAGGGTGGATGCGCGAGGACAAGTGGAGGGTCTGACACGAGCTCCATGCTTCGAGATTGAGCAGGGGTGATAGGTGGTGAAGATCTGAACGAGGAACGTGATGGCTGATCTAGATGTCCTCCCCGTGTTCGAGCATCTTGTGCACCCCAAGGCGGCGGAGTCGTGGCAAGCGGCGCATCTGGTTGCCCGGTCGGCCCTGGGAGGATTCCGTCTAACACTGACCACCGTCGTCTACGACGCCTTCCCTCGTTAGTCTGTCTAGGGTGGCTGCTCTGTGAGTTCAAGGAGACAGGGCTACTGGGTGCATCCTCATCACCCGTGGCAACAGGGTGTGACTGGGTGATGAGAATAGCTTGTTGGGAAAGACGTGTTCCAGGTGGTGGTAGATCTGGTAGGCGACTCTCCAGGAGGGCTTGCGCGAATGATATGGGTTCATTGGTAGATGTGCTACCCCGATTCTCGTTTTCATCATCATCGTCAGGGATCGGGGAGTCCGTGAGCCGTGGACCTATCGAACCCATCACATTGCCCGGGCCAGACGTCGGGGATGATGCAAGTGCCTGTCGAAGGGTAATAAGGGTGGGTGTAGGAGATGGAGGCACGACTGAACGAGTCTCCGCACGGACTCCGGACAGATCAAGGTCAGACGGACGTGTTGCTCGACGAAATCCTGCCGGAGTAAGCGTCGTCGTTGAGAGAGGTCGAACGCTACGCGAAGCCACACCATCCAGACCGGAGGTGTTGCTAGTCGTTGACTCTGCTGCTACCATGGAACTCGTCCGCTCGTCCAACGCTTGGCTACCACTTGCGCCAGCTGCGACAACATTGATCGCTTCATCATCACTGTGGGATTCTTCCATCCAATCACTCTTCGCCTCTGCATCGTGATTCTTGTCCAGCTCGACGACTTCTGTAGCTCGTCGGGAGATTGTGCCTCTCAAGACGTCGTTGACGGACGTCCTGCGACCAAGGGCCTGGTGAACAGACGACGCAGATCTTTGTCTCAGCGGCTGCCGAGGTGGGGATACACTCCTGTAAGAAGGGGGAGGGCCCAAGGGCAGATGACCTACAGCAGGGGGAAGACCAATAGGCTGGGGAGGAGTCTGAGGAGGGGTCTTGGTCTTCTTTGGTTGTGACCCTCTCCGAGAAGGAAGCGTGGCACTCGTAGATGGTGAACGGCGGACAGACATGCTCTTGTCAATATTCGGGTGCGAGACGGTGATTTTCTCAAGAGAGAAGTCATTCGGTACAGCGTGCCGAGCTGGAGGTCGTTTTGCTTCTTCTCGGCGCAACTTCTCTCGTTCGCGGCGAATCTCGACGTCTAGACGCCATTCAACTGCTTTTTTTATCTCGTCGAGGGCGTAAACGCGCACTCCATCGCGACGGCCAGAAATAGCCACGAGAACACCTCGGTGTTCCATCACCACGACACTTTTGAAGCTGACGCGACGAATCAAGGCATAGGGCGCAGGCGCGGGAGGTGAGGCTAGCGGCAACACATCTAGACCTTGAGCATGGCAAAGGAGAAGGTAATGAGGGGCCAGAAAGGCACCACTTGTGGGTGGGGTGCTGAAATGAGAAGGCGACAAATGTTCCGTAAGAGCGGTCAAAGAGAGGCCCAGTTCAGTCAATGATGGAGATGGTAAGGAGGGTGGAGGGGTGGAGGGTCTGGGCACTGGCACGGGGGAAGAGTCTCGTGATGGAAGGATAGACCCCTCGGGCGTATTTGTCCGTTCTTGGTTTGATACAGCACTAGGCGGGAGCGGCGGCACGTTGTCACGTCGATGAATCCAGTGGGAAAGAAAGCCAGAGAGACGGTTGGGGGACCGACCCTGTGCAAAAGAGAGGTGAGGGATAAGCATTTCGTGAGAAGAGCACACTACACGACCGACGCACATCGATGGCGGCGCGAGATCGGATGCTTCTTCGCGGTGAAAGGAGGGGCGCACTCGTACTTGAACCGACACTTCTCCGCGCCGGGGTCATACTATCGTCGTCACTCAGAGAAGGGATACCTGGGCCTTGAGGAAGAGCTGGAGAGTTGTGTGGCTCTGTCACTTGGACAACAGCAGGAAGGCTATGTACGCTGGCTGAATCACGAATGCTCGGAGAAGGACTTCCAGACATCGGGGATGGGCCACTGAAAGTCGATTCTAGTATCGAGGAACTGTTTCCCTTGTCGACTTGTTGCATATCGTCGGCCTTGAGAGTATCAACCGCAGCCTGGTCTCCTGGTTCGAGATGACGAGGGTCATCTGGATTGAAGGGAACGTTAGCGTCATTCCAACGGGCGATGCCCTCTTCTATTGAGGGTATCGAGGGGGTTAAAAGGACGGGTTGCTGAGACATCGACAAGACCGACACTGTCTCTGGTGAGCTGAGGATAACTGGCTGGCTTTGGCAAAGCCGAGTGCCGCCTCCTTTCAACTGTCCCGACGGCTTGCCATTTAAAGTTAACCTTTCACACGTTCAAACGATCGATCGAGATGATGTTTCAGGCTCATCCATCAATTCATCAATTACTTTTCATTTTTCAAGACCAGACCGGACATCCATCACCACTCAGTCCTCTTCCTCCTCATCGCCACCTTCTTCCTTCTTGGCCGCTGCTGCCGCGCGCTTGCGCTTCACACGCCCAGGTCGACCGCCTCCGTACGGTGACGTGAGGGCAAAGTCAATGTGTTTTTGGGAATCAAGGCGGACAACGAACGACGGGACGTTTACGATTTGCTTCCCCACTCTATAGTCGTGCATATGGTATATGAAAAAAATCAGAACAAAATGATCAACCAACAAAGCCAGGAACTGTGCCCCACCGAATATGACGTTGCCTGATCAAAACGCGCGCATGGTGAATGCTTTTTGCGAGGCCAAGTTTGAACACTTGTGTTTGTAAGCGGCGCTCCAAGAAGTCCTCAATCTTGAGAGCGAGCACATAATCAAGACGCATGCGCGTCTCATCGAGCACGCCAATGCGCACGAGACGACGAATGAGCGCATTACCCTCGAACAGACGCTTCGGGTCTTTGTCATCGAGCTTGAGCAGCTCACGAGCGGCACGGCGGATTTTTGAGAGAATGAGGGCAATACGCCAGAGCTCACGCTTGTTGCGGAGGCCGTACTCGCCTGCGAGCTGTTTCGCGGCCGTGAGTCGGTAAGAAAGAACGCATAGGACTACTGCAGATGTGCGTCACGCACCTTCAGCTCGGCATCGAGACGCGCAGATCCGAAAGGTCGACGGGGGACCTTGTAACTATACACATATACATGGGGCACGGCTGCGATCAGCGTCGTGTATCCCTCCACCGAAGTGGATCTTGAATAATAAAATGCTCACGTCTTGGAGTGGTTCCTTGGGGCTCTGGGTGCAATGCATCAGAAAGTATGCATTAGGTTTTGTGTTACTGTTACCTGGGCATTTCTCTTTCTCTTAACGATAGGGACGACGCCTACTTGCTTGAGAATGGAATGGAATAGTGGGCCCAAAGCCGCATCGACACAAGGTTTGCACCGGAGGGCCACAACTGTATAGGTAGCCCTGCAGCCACTCGGCAATATCCGGAAGTCCAATCGTCCACCCGAACTTGATACGCTACCCACCATCCCCGTCAACAACGATCGTACGTATTCTCCATAGTCTCTTCTACTCGACTTAGAACCCACATTATGTAGAGTTCTTGAAATGCCGCACTCTTTCGGTTACAGGGCGCGTACGCGTCACATGTTCAAGACGGGTTTCAAAGGTGCGTATTTAATTCGAGCTCTGCCATGCAGGAAGAAAACTGACTTGTATAGAACATGGTCACGTCAAAATTTCGACTTTTCTGATTCCCTACCACGTTGGAGATATCGTCGACATCAAGGCAAACGCAGCACAGCAAAAGGGCATGCCCCACAAGTTTTATCATGGGTCCGACTTCGTTACATTCATGGACATCGCTGTCTTCTAATACGCCTCACAGACGGACAGGAATCGTATACAATGTCACCCCCCATGCTGTTGGTGTCATCGTTAACAAGATCGTCGGCAATCGCTACATTGAGAAACGCGTGAACATCCGCATAGAACACCTTCGCCACTCAAAATGCCGGCGGGAGTTCTTGGACAGGGTGAAGCGCAATCATGATGCTCATGTGGAGGCCAAGGATAAAAACGGTATGTACTTGGAATGAGAACTCATTTCTCTGTACGCTCATGTATCTGGTCCCATAGAGCGTGTTAATTTGAAGCGAGTTCCAGTGCTCCCTCGCGGTGCGCATACAGTCTCTACTGCAGGCAACACGCCGCAAACCATTGTGCCTGTACCATATGAGACTACCATTTAAAGATGATACGGGAGTGGCTCCTCATTCTCCACGTCTTTCACCTGTAATCTATGGCATATGCAATGAGCTATGGTAATGGCTAAGCAAAATGTTTCCTCACGGTTTGTTATGCGGTATTCTTAACGGGCAGCCTCTGATGAAGGGGTCTCGTTCACGCAAGTGACTGAAGTTGTGAAGCAGCACCGTTGATGCTGAAGAGCAGACATGCTAATGCGAGATGAATACACGAGACAACGTGCATACAGACACGAAGAGACGAGGTGGCCCAGCCACGATAATCACAGTGTCCGTAGTAGCTTACATGGTCCGATGGTCCACCCAAAAGCACTTGGACTCGCATAAGCGAGGCTCAGATCAGAACTGTGCACAGCCCTCCCACAATACCAAAGACCCCAAGCATGATTGCCGGCCAGGTGCCAGCCGGAAAGATCGAAGGCACGCCATTACCATTGAACGGCACGTAAGAGGCTGCTGCGGACGCCGTCCCGTTAGCTGCACCGCCAGTGCCACCACCAGTCAGATTTGCACCGTTTGGCTATAACGGAAAGGATCTTAGCCAAGACAAAGGTGAGTTACAGGTAGAGGGATGGGACTTACGCCAATAGGGCGTGAATCGTCCTGGAATTGACAACTGGCCCCTGCGCAGAGACAGTTTCCTGCGACGGGATCCCACCATGCGGTGGAACAATTCGAAGGTACTAGGCCAATGCGTCAACGCGACAACTGCGGAATAGAAGGAGATACGAGTTGGCGCTACTTACAGCGGTGACGCGGCTGCTGGCCGTTTGAAGTGTCCTGCGGCGGGTTAGGGTTGGAAGGTGAAGGCTCGTCCACGGGACAACCATACTATAACAGCCATCAGAAGCTAGGTACTCACGAACGGACTTTTTTGAACTGACGCATGTGAAGAAAGGGAAATCTGGAAAGTCGCAGTGATCGAGTAGACCCTCCTCATTTGCGGGGATGCCATCACAGATGGATTGATCGACCTGCGGCGTTGAGCATTTGAGGGGAGCGAACGAGTCTAATTGAGAGAGGGGGACTGGGTTCTGAACCCAGGATAACAGTTGCTCTGTCGAAACGATCCACACTGATGCACACAAATCAGAAAAGTGGTCATGCCGAAAATCTGAAGATGCATAATGACTCGCCCCCTTCTTGCAATTGGGCCCAATCGAGGAATGAGTTTATCATGTCGATGGTAGAATTCGCTACTGAGACGCCAGGGTATGTAGTCTGGAAAAAATAAAAATAAGAAAACGAAGTCGAAGCAGGCGGTAAACCCCGCACCGCCGTATGAATAGGGTGGGTGTAAAGTCCAAATGGTTGCCGATTACCGTTATAGTGAGCGGTGAAGGTATCCTTCAAGTAAACTAAAGTTGCATTATCGTCAACCTCGCTTGCACCATTAGCAGGATCACTGATGGAACGTCAATCAAGGATGGTCGAAGATTGACAATACCTACAGCCAAGGATCCATGAGGTGGGGACCTTCGGTACCACGGCTATCGAAGGTGGCATACATGGGGACCTCCCAAAAACCGGGAAGCTTTGGCTCTCCCTGGCACAAGCCAGGAACGTCAAGGCAATCATTGGCCATTCCGTAATCAAGGGTGTAAGGCCAGAAGGCATCAGTATAATTTTCTGTAACAGGGATCGATGCGGTCGCACTCGAGTCATATGTGAAATTAACAGCAGCGAGATGCTTCAAGGTGTCAGGGGTGTAGTTTAAATAGGGTGCACGGAAACCAATGATAGCGGAAAGGGGAATGCCAGCGAGTGCGTTGAGAGCGATGAGGTTGCCATCAACTTCATCGTCAGGTGGTGAACCGACATGGGTCATGCTGCAAAAGCAGACCATTCAAACAAGCGAGATGGAAGAAAATAGGAGTGACAAACGTGTGATCAGCTATCTCGTTGCCGGCGACGTACCAGTCAGTGACGAGGGTATAGTTAGTGAAATTTAGCGAGGTATAGTAAGTGATTTTGGGTTGACACCCATTGGGATTTTGACGGTGAGCAAGGAACTGGTTGACGGAATCGAGAGTGTAAGATTGGATGGCATCATCGGCAGTATAGACAATGAATAGAGGAACCTCTGCCTGTCAACGAGTGAGGTTAGAAAAGCCACACAAACGAGAAATTGATGAGAGGATGAAAATGTTTTTGGCCGATACATATTCCACGAGCAGGAGGGGGATGAAAGAGGAGAGGTGAGACAAGGAAAGTAATGATTTACGGGGTTAAGTCCACCTGGTGGATTTGTGCTAGCACAATTGCATTTGGGGAGCTTGCATACTGAGGGGTCGCAAGAATACCCCGCGGCATTGGAGCTAGATGTAGGGCCACTGATACTACCATCCTGAGCAATAGAGAGCGCGGGTAGGAGGAAAGCGAGGATGGCGAGAGGCAGCATAGGGAGGAGAGGCTAGCAGCAGGGACTGGGACTTAGAAACGAGACTGAAGGTGAAATAAAGAGCGTTGGTGGAACAAGAACAGCAATTCTACACTGGGGAAAGGGCGGTCGAGCAAGAGTGGAGAACGTGCCCCAAATATGAACGAAATAGCATCTTTGTCCGAGGAGTGAGGTCGTAAATTGACGGGAGCATAACTCGGCTGAGGATTCCTGTTCGTTCGTTACTGACATCTTACTGCTTTTACGCCATCGCGGCGCGGCGGTGGCGTCCACACCTTTGACCACGTGGTTCGACTATATAAAAAGCTTGTTCAAACGCTTCTTTCTTTCAATTTTCCGCACCTCAAGTCAAATTACAGGCTATGCTCTTGCTCCATGGCTGGTCTGTGCCAATGTAGGGCGGATATGAATACTCGTTCGTCTTAGTGCCCGTTGCTTATTCTACCTTCTCTATGGGATATGCAGGGCCGGCAGTTCGTACATACATACCCGTCACTATACACACCGAGTGAAACAGTTGTTGAGAATCACAGATGGCGCATCAGTTAGCATGGAACCAAGTCAAGCTTCGACACCTCCCCGTGAATGGCTATTTAGTATTTAGTAGGGTCCCTGTAACTGCACAACGTGCCTGTCAATTTTATCACCCCAAATTACATCGTTGTCTGTCTGGTCGATGTAGGAGACGACGGACGCGGGCATTACGTTCAAAGTCGACAGGGTCGAGGCCTCATCTGGAATACGATCACGTGGGCAGTGCGCGTGTGGCGTGATTTATCGTTTACAAGCCAGAGTCGCGCGTCGCGTCGCGTCACGGAGTTGCTACGCTTGTATAAAGCCGCTATGCGACCACTCTGCCCCTGCCCCGTTCTCCACGATGGCTTCTATTAGTGCTAGTCTCTTCCGTTCCGGATCCTCCTCTAGCCTCGGCTCTTCCTCCGATGAGCGCCTCTCCACCACGCCCAATCCCACCGTGGCAAAGCGCACCCGGAAGCGTTTCACCGGCTCCCAGCTCACCATGCTCGAGCACCTGTTCCATCGCACCTCGCACCCCTCGCGCGAAGAACGCGAAACACTCGCCAGAGAGCTCAATCTGTACGTTGATCATTCCTCATCTCTCTCCTTTTCCGAGTTTTTTCTTTTTCTTTTTTGTGTTCATCCCTGTCTCTGCATACAGGGAACCCAAAGTCGTGACGATATGGTTCCAGAACCGCCGCCAGACCGAGCGCAAGGCGACCCTCACCTCCACGACGGCCGCAGCGTCACAACCCACTTCACTGTCTTCCCCCGCCATCCGTCCAACGCCGCGCAGATGCCGTGTGTCTGTCATGCACTCCCTCTCCTCGCCATACGCACATCATCCACCGCCACCGCCATCACTTCCCCCAACACCACTCACGAGGCGTCCGACGCTCGAAGCGATGGCGCGGCGCTCTGAGCTACGCACCGCTCCCCCGCGGACGCCCTCGAAGCGTCTAGACCCTAACAAATCGCCGTGGGACAATATGCCCTCGTCCCCGCTCGCGCCGCCCAGCCCGCCTGAGCGGGAGTTTGTGCAATTTGGGATGAGGAGACGCGGTCACAAGCGTTCTCTCGAATGGGCGTGTGCCGCTGCTCGTCTGGTAGGGAAACACACTGCACGGCGTCACGATGAGGCCGATGATGATGAAACGGACGAGGAAGAGCCTCACGAGGCCATCACTCCTATGGGAAGTCTGATCGGCGACACCAGTGGCGATGTTTTCTGGAATGCCAGGAGCATCACTGGAAAGACAGCCACTAACAGGAAGCCAAAAGACCCAGAAAATGAGCTGATGGATGCCGCATTGCTCCTCTGTGGACTGGGACAAAAATTGGCGTGACTGGATGATGTCTATATATGTGTATCTAATGTACCCGTATACATCGACAATTACGAGGCGTGCAATGCATGCGACTATCCTTTGACCCACCCAATCTTGAAAAGTTCATAACCCATCTCATCCGCTCGGCCGTACCCATCGATTCTCCCGAGTGTCTCCTCTTCTAGTATTGACAGCCGTGCGCCATCTACCTCACGTGAAAACGCTTCACCGACCGTCGATGATAATCCTTCGTGTCTTCCACCCGACCTGAGCGCTATGATCATCCATAGGACACCTGCAGGGCGCGCTAGCAACTCCATAACGCAGTTGGCTATCAAGGACGCATGAAACGGCTCGTAAACGACGTCGGCGGCCAGAATGACATCGAAGGGGCGGTCAAATGGCACCCTACCCAGGTTCGGTCGTGACCAGTCGAGTTCCCGCACAAGGACGCTTTGCGTGTCGCCATTTGTGTCTACATTGCGCTGGAGGTTTGCCAATACGTCTGGATGAAAGTCCGTGGCGACGATGAATGGCGGTGTGCAAACTTGTCTGCTAGCTAGTATCTGCGCCAAAGTTATGCTGAGGAGACCTGTTCCGGCACCGAGCTCGAGCACGCGCAAATCTCCGCAGGGAGTAGCGACACCCAGGTTGAACTTGCTCGGATTCGCACATAGACGTTCCGCGAGGAGGATCGAACTCGCCCAGCTCTGCAGACCAACGGAGGTATGATCCTCGCTGAGAAGCGGTGCATCATTCAACTCGACCTTCACAGGCTGGCCGCCAGGAGTCGGGAAGGAAAAGTTGCGGGTGATTGCTTGTTCTGGTTGCGACCCCGTAAACAGCGCAAGTAGGGAGGTAGCCTCATCAACCGCGCATGTGTATGCCTCTATTTCCGGTTCAGGGATAGAGGAAATCCATATATCGGACCGTGCGGTGAAACCTATTAGCCACTTCATGGCAAAGGCACGCTCGAATTCGTCCGCGCGTAGAAGTTCCAATGCCTCGTTCGCTTCATTATCATCATCATCCGAGAATATGTCATCATCTTCAGCGGAAGCATAACCGGAGTCAGGGACAGAATTGTCGTGAACTAGATGTGGATATGGTTTTGAGTTGTTCCGGAGCCGTAAACTCTCCATGAGTGGTGATGAGAAATAAAGGGCGCGAAGATTAGCCAAGGCATCGACAACCTGAGTCAGGGAACCGTTGAAGTGGCGATTCAGTGGTGGGAGGCTGGTTGTGGGGGATATGAGATTGGAAAGTTGGGCCATGAAATTTCGTCTAGTGCTTCTATGTAGTATTTTCTATGTCCCAGGTTGACAAAAAAATTAAGTGTGGGCCGTGTGGGCCTGTAAGGATAAGAGGTCTAAAAAAAAGTGGTTGTGAAGGTCCCTTGGAAAGAAAAGAAATTGGTGGCAGAGAGAATCTATGAGAAGAGGGGAAAACCGAAGGTTACCACTGGCACGCAGGCATATTGGCGGTACTAGTGATGGCTGTCAAACGGTGAGTGGGTGAGCGCATCACCATCGCGTGTATCAAAGGTAGGTCAGCTTGCGGGGCCAATCAAATTACCGGGATGGAAAAAATCCTGGCGCACGTGCGATTCGTCCACTCGAGATAAGATGAGCATCTTATCCTCGACACCATATATGGCTCAACAAGGCCTTGCCGTCACCTACCATCTCGTACTTCCAGAGGGGACACCACGTCCAAACCTAGAGCCATCTACCTCCCATACGCGACCAGTCGCACCCAGTACGAGTGCTTACAAAGAATACTACGATGCGCTTCGAACTGCGATTGATGAGATCAAATCAGTAACGGGTCATGAACTTACAGTGTGGAGGGACGCCGTTGGAAACAGGGAACTTGGAAAGGAGGCGAACGCAAAAAAAGAGGAGGATGAGGATGGTAGCGAAGATGGGGCAGGAGAAGAGTAGACTCATCGTCGATGGGCCTCAGGTATGGGCAGAGTTACTGTAAAGACACTAAACGTAGCCCAACGTCTTCTCCCCAGTTGCCCATCTCGGAAACCAACGTCGGCGACCTCCCCACCGCGGATGTCATTGCGTCATTCCTCCAACAATCCCCGCCATTTCTTCCTCGTGTTCGGTTCCCCGGTGCAGGGCCGTGGTGTATGGTCTCATGATAGTGTATTGTAAGGACCCGAAAATTGTGTTTTCTTGCTACGCGTATGTCAATATTACCAACGTGCTTCGTGCTTCGCAACCCCTATCAACTCGGTGTGCAATTACATGGCGTTGTCATCTGACGCTGCCCTGCTCGTGATACTGTACGATGTTCGCTTGCTCACCCGTGATATCTCGCTTCGGCCTCTTCATCTACCTTTTGGGGGCTTCTAGGTAGTCTTGCCATGGCATTGAGTCCTGAGCTCTTCTCCCAAGGAGTAACCTAGTAACCTCCGGGTGCCTGATCTTGCAGTTGGCGCTTCCCATGATAACTCCACGTCCCAACGAAAGCACATCCCTTTATTAACCTAGCCTGCCCCATGACCGTGACGTGTGTGGAGCTGCGGAGCTTACACTCGACACTCGAGTACAGTAGCTCTGTCTAGTCCGTACGAGCAAGATCCGTGTTTCGAATGAAAAGGGGTGATCCCCTCAAATCAAATGAGGACTTGGATTCGAAATTAATTTGTAGATCATAATCATCATCGATCGATCGATTGGTCCCCTAACTAACCGTACTTCTCCTTGGCCATCTGCATGAACATATCCATCGTTGCCTTGTCCTTTTCACGAATCGCCGCCGCACGCTCGTGTGATGCTGATAGTCTCTCGTCGCGTGCAGTCCCCCGTTTTTGCTCAAATCTCGCACGCGCAGCATCTCGGCGGGCAATCCTGTGCAGGGTAAGCATACGTAGTAGCTGATGGAAAGGTGTACCCACTGCGCCTTGAAGCTATCCCCACCACCCATTAGCATCCCTTCGTCAACTTCCAACCCTTCCTCGCCTCTTTCTCTAAATCCACGATCGCTCTCACGCCGTTCTCGCTTTTTCTCGAGCATTCGTTCACGGCCGACCTCACGAGGGCCAACCATGTCCTCTAAACGCTCCCGAGCCTCCACCCTCGCGCGCTTTCGTTGATATTCCCGTTCAGCCACGGCCATCTCCTCTGCAGCTTCGCGAGCTAGAATGCGATCGCCCAGCGGAGGGAGAGCAGGTCCTTGCACTCGTTTACTGCTACCGGGTGTCCTCGAGGGTTCGTTGCCGACGCCATAGGTAGCCGCCCCAACTTCTGCCCGCGCTGCCTGCAGGGCATTGTCATCCGCTTTTGTGCGTTTGGAGGCGAAAGCCCATTTATATCCCGTTTGCTCGGTGGCCGATTGTTTGGATGGGTCCACACCAGCATACAACGACTCTGCAAGTATCAGTCGAATCACTGACTGCAAAAGAGCAAGGGGTACCAGAGCTCACTATGCAACTTTCCGCGATTCCATTCCTTTTCGGACGGTGAGCGATGTAAATTTGTAGATGATCTAGTGACGTACCTTTACAAACTTGTGAAAGTATCTTTGGCCAGTATCAGAGATGTCCTAATCATGAACGTGTGACCTCACTTTCGTGCTTTATCACCCGAAAGTTCATCAAAGTACTGAAGGAAAGCACTTAGACATGGACAGGTCACCATTCGGCGATTGTGACAGTACCTTGTGCTTCTCGTCTTTGAGCCAGACGCGAAACTCGGAACTCTTGAGAAAGTAGTCAGACTCGGATATGGGTTCAGCGCCACCTGGGAGGTCCCTGCTTGAGGGCTCTGTGCGATGTTGCGAGTCGCGCGAACGAGAGCGCGGCATGACCTGGATATGCGCAATGCATCAACGGATATCATTGGCTTACAGTAGTTTACGTGAGATGTCCACGAATCTTACGAATCTTATCCCTCCTCTCGTCCACGATGGCTGCTGCCCCGGCCACAGAAGGAAAAAAGCCCCAGACGGTGCCTATAGATGACGACAACGACGTGGATGATAGTGACGAGGAAGGGGCACCGGAAATAGCCGCCGCTGATGGTCAGTCATTCTTAATGCCCTGCCACCCCTAATGACACCTCGCTCCGTCGTATCCTTATAACCCAGGTGAGGTGAAGAAGAAAAAGAAGAAAAAGAAATCAAAGAAAAAGAAGAGAGTAGAGCAAGGAGACCCGCCACGAACTGGACTTTCAAAAGTGTATCAAGATGGGAAATATCCTGTTGGAGAAATCCAGGAGTATAAGAACGAGTGGGTAACTCATGAATATGTCCAGCATGGCCTGAAGCTCAGTCCTGTGTTAGTAATGTGTGGCGTACCACGTCAGAGGAGAAGCGCCATCTCGAGAAATTGGCCATGGAGGATCCCAATCTTACATATGAGAACATCCGGCGTGGTGCCGAAGTACATCGGCTTGTTCGAAACTATGCACGCAAGTTCATACGCCCTGGGATGACAATGACTGAGATAGCAAACGGCATCGAAGACGGTGTACGTGCTCTTGTGGAGGAGAATGGACTCGAGGCAGGAATTGGTTTCCCAACCGGCCTCAGTCTCAACAACTGTGCGGCGCATTACACCCCAAATGCCGGTGACACAATCGGTGGGTGTGTTGACCTGCCGAGAATGTGTAGAGCCTCTGACAATGCCCGTGCGGCCGGGTCTAGTTTTACAGAAAGAGGACGTTCTGAAAGTGGACTTTGGTGTGCACGTTCGAGGACGAATTCTTGATTCTGCCTTTACGCTCACCTTTGAGCCGACATATGACAAGCTACTAGAGGCAGTCAGGGCGGCGACTAACACTGGCATCCAGGTAACATTCATCTCAGGCCATCTATCAGGTAATCGTGTTCATTTCATCACATCATGCCTCTGTAGGAAGCTGGAATCGATGTTCGGCTCGGGGAGGTTGCTGGCGCAATACAAGAAACCATGGAATCTTATGAAGTTGAGGTTGGAGGCAAAGTCTATCCTGGTTTGTGGCTGCTATCCACGACGCTGCATGCGAGTACTGCTCACATCGTGCACAGTCAAGGCTATCGAGAACCTCAGCGGACATTCGATTGAGCTTTACAAAATCCATGGCGGCAAGTCAGTGTTGTTGGTAAAGAACGACGACCAGACAAAAATGGAGGAGGGCGAGTACTTTGCCATCGAGACGTTTGGTTCCACGGGCCGGGGGCGAGTGGTAGAGAGTGTAAGGGTGTGAGATAGATGATCTCAGGGTCAGTTGTTGACCATCGGTACGGCAGGGTGATGTTTCACACTATGCCAAGATATACGACGCTTCACAGGCATCAGTGAGGTATGTCCGCTCAACCTATCCTCAATTCAACGAGACATCTGATAGTTTGTAAACAGGCTCCAAACGGCGAAATCGTTGCTTCGAACGATCACGAAAAATTTTGGGTCGCTGCCCTTCTGTCGCAGGTACCTAGATCGGGTCGGAGAAAGTAAATATCTATTAGCGGTAAGTGAAAATTGAGGACCGTTTCGGGGGAGAAGAGGTAGTCTGATTGACTCTCACGGTTATGGCAACAGCTGAATCACCTGGTGGCTCAGGGGATAGTAAGGGCCTACCCACCTCTATGTGATGCCCGTGGATCAATGACCGCTCAATTCGTGAGTGCCCATCAGAGTACTTTCGCACTCGAGCTGAAGAGATGCATCGTTTAAGGAGCACACCATCTTGTTACGCCCGACGGTCAAGGAAGTGGTGAGCCGTGGGGAGGATTACTAGCAGCTTGAACATGTGATAAATGTGATAAATAAATTAAAAGATAATCACGTAATAATCAAGATCAAGATGGGACGTGAGCAAAGCAAGGAGAGGAGAGGGGAAAACACATCAACAACACAACGGGATCGCATACTTCTACCTCATGTCCCAAACCCAAAACATCCTTATTTAACATCTCCCCCCCCCTTTTTTTTTTTCGTTGCTCTACACACTACCACCACCACCACCACCACCACCAGCTTTATCTGTTATCATTCGCTCATGAGCATGTCCCTACCTTGGCCTCTCTCCCGCTTTTCTGCAGGGAGAGCCGTCAATCCGGCAGCTAACCCCACATCGACTCTCAGAAGACCGTTATCGATCGCCTCTCTCCTACGTTACTATGAGACACCGGGCATACCACCGCCATCGTCGCGCGTGGACCCTCTCCTTCAGCAGAGGGGGGGACATGTCATGGGCCTACGTGATCTTTTCAGTCTGGGTGGTTTGATTGCTCTTAAGGGTGAGTGAAGGAACCGGATCTTCATTCCTCGCCGACGTCAAGGCTGTGCCGTCGTGTATCCCCATCCAAGAGTGTATGCGCCTCCTCGACGCAGCTGTCATACGTTCATGCCGTTTCTCACGCAATTTTTCCCCTTGGCGCTGACTTTGACTTAGCGACCGAAGTGGCCAGCGATGTGGTCTCCCATCAAATATGGGGCCCACGAAAGAAGTCTTGGAGCCTCCCTATGACGATTCTGGCGGGTATCATGAGGAATGCCGGCCGTCACTCGAATCTCGTGGACATCGTAGGCCATTGTCTTTTCGCGTTTCTCCACACAATGCTGACCTGATCTGACGTAGGCCACCATCCGGATGTTCCTGGGACTCGGCGGCCTTGTGCCTTTGCCACCTGATGCGCTCGTCACGCCGGTCACCTTCCGGGTGCGCAAACGCGGACTTGGGGGAATTCTCGCTGAATTTGATGAGCTGGAGGATGGCACACGTGAGCTGTCCGGTGAATGGGTCGTCACCAAGAGGCTGTGGCACCGTCTACAGGCGGAATGGAAGGCATCCCAATCAAAGTCTCGCGCTGATCCGACTTGCCCGCCTCGTAAGCATAACGAGAGAATCATTTTATACTTACACGGCGGTCAGTTGCTTCCCTCGTGTTTCACAAACCATTCTGCTGACTACTTTCAGGAGCTTACTACTTGTTTAGTCCTGCCACCCACCGGTCAATAACCATTCCGTTATCCAAATTCACCGATGCCCGCATATTCGGTAAGCTTCTCTCTATCCCCGCCGGATTGTTCCGATATAGTAATATTCATCCCTATTTGGCCGCTACAGCCGTCGCATACCGCCTTGCGCCAGAGACCCGCTTCCCCGGGCCCCTCCACGATGCCGTCAGCACATACTTCCGCATGCTTGAGGACCTTCACATTCCCCCCAGCAACATTCTCTTCGCTGGTGACAGCGCTGGCGGAGGACTATGCCTCGCTTTGCTGATGTATCTTCGTGACAATAACTACCCTTTACCTGGTGGTGCAATCCTCATGTCTCCTTGGGTCGGTGCGTCACTTGTTTTTGGGAGGAGTAGGTGTCTCCATTCGCTGATCGGAAAGGTAGATTTGACGAGAAGTTGCGATTCTTGGGATAGCAATGCACCGTTTGACATTGTCCCAATCCCGTCTAGTGGAGATCACCTCGATCCCGTCGCGTGCTATCTTGGCTCTAACACGGAGCGGTATCTTACCCATCCCTATGCCAGTCCTCTCTTTGGAGACTTCATAGGTCTACCACCTCTTCTTATACAGGCTGGTGAATCCGAGGTGCTCCGAGATGAGGTCACGCTCTTGGCACACAAAGCTACCCTAGCCGGCGTGCAAGTCATGCACGAGCTATATGAAGACGCGGTGAGTTTGAACGCCTATAGCGTGTTCATCTCCATATCAATGGCCACTCTGCGCCCACAGATCCATGTATTCCAAGCATTTCCTTTCCTCGAAGCATCTCAGCACGCCTTCTCATCCTGCCGCGCCTTTGTGAGGCACGGGTTTGCCCTCGCTCAACCTCAAGATCCTCGTCCGCTTGACGACCACACTGAGGCTGAGCTCGCAAACGAAATTGACAACGAGCGCGCCCACATGGTGCGTGGTGACGGGCAGGACAAATCGCTGTCGAATAGCAAACCTCGAGATGATTCCGAACAAGACAGCGGCGATGCGACGGACGAGGAATCCGACAGCTCGTATGTGAGCGCAGAGGACTCGTTGACAGTACAAATCGAAGTAGATCGTTCATGGTCATTGCCGGCCCCCAAGTCACCAGGTGTTCGCGCCAGCGATGATGAGACGGACGAGGACGAGCCCTCGAATTCCCGCACGTCGTCGCATCTGAAGTCAAGACGCGTGCAGAGCTATCAAGGCTTTGACCATATCCATCATGCCTCATCGCCGATGCGGCCACAGCATTCATCATCCATATGGAGCCACTCAAGCACTTTGAACCCTCGTCTTCTGCGCATGTCCACGCTCTCGTCCACTCCCGTACCTTCACCTTCAATCCGATCCAGTTCGAGCCACCCAGACATCTCGTCGTTGTGCAAGCAGTGGGAATCCACAGGCCCAGCAAACGTCACACTCACTTACAAGCCTGGCGGCACGACAATCTCGGCGTCGTCGAACAAGTCAAAGGGTCGCAAAAGATCGCCAACCTTCCATCACACATAGTACTTTCTTTCGGGAGATTCAAGCATTCTTTCCTTGGTTTACTGGCATATCTTGGTCTTTTCACACTATCAATTACGGGATTCATTTCCGGCTAACGATGGCTGACATCCGTATCTTTGATGGACTTGGTAACCATACCGTAGTTCACCAATTGACATTTAATCTGCATCGACGAACGTTATGCACAAAATGGGGACGAGAAGCACCTCAGACGTATCGAGGAAAGAAAAAAGGGAATGATAGAGAAAGCGATGTGACTTCGACACTCAGCAAGGAAAACAATATCGTACAACGGATCTACAATGTGGTGCTCGAGAAGGCGGTCAGCGACTGTGGAAGAATCCAGCGCGGTTGATATTGTCCAGGTAAAAGTGTTCGAGGGCGCTAGGGATTAGCACCTATATGTCGTCTGAGCCATCAGAGAGAACAACATATTCGACGTCAGGGGATAGGACCTGGCCATTTCCCGGAGTTGAGCCAAAGTGCGAACGACTGTCTTCGTAAACCTCGCTATCATCGTCTTCATTGTCGGATGGCACGTCGATCAATGATATTGAGGAGGCGTCTGATAGAAGCGGGGCTGTGGTTGACTCATCATGAGAAGGAATCGGTGCAGACGGATTCGATGGTGCAGAGTGCGGCATCACAACAGACGATGCTGCGAGGGATGCACAACCGTCCTCAGGCGAGGGAGCCTTTGTTAGTTCAGTGACGCAGATGCTGATAGAACAGTCAGAAGGAAATGTAAAACAACGAAGGACAACAACTCACTCGATCCATATGCTATGTCCAAAGCGCCTTCCCTTGTTGTCACAGAGTCTCCAGTAACTGATATACTTGCCTGGGACATCAGGGGCCTTCATCTCCCCAGTCCACACGTCCACTTCTTCGCCGGGTGGAACACTACCGACCTTGAAGTGCTCGGACGCGTCGATCATGAGCTTGTCACCAGCGACGAACACAAGCTCCGTATCAGCAGGCCATGAGCTGGGCCCATCATTGCGCATGCGCCATGACTTGACAAACTCGGCACCAGGTGGGAAAATCTGGCCATCTGGGATATTGTTATCTGCAACAAACGAGGCACGCAACTGCGCATCTTCATCAGTGTTCTTGGTCTCGCCAACGGGAGGGGCAAGGGAAACGGTGGAAGAATTATCTAGTAACTGAGACAACAAATGGCCCGGGCTGATTCCGTCGAACACTCCGGGTCGGGGAGTCTTCTCCGGTTTGGATAGAAGGGCCACAAGAGACAGCGGCGTCCCCGCATCATCGACTTGGGTCGATGCTAGCTCAGTCGGTGCACTCACATCCTCCACGACTGCGGTAGACTCAGCTCTGTCCCTATCAGGCATCTCTTCGGGTAGAGCAGGCAATGAGGGTGGGGTGACCATAGGTGGGAGCTCGAGCAAGTGACGGAACTGGGAGGCGAGATCAAACAACTCATTAAAGTCCATTGGTGGCACATGAGGAAGTGAAGTGGGCGAGTGTCCAGCGTCGGACTCTGGGCGTAAATCTGTGGTGGCAGCCAGCGTGTCTTCCAAGGCATTGACCATGTCGTCTTGCTCTTCAAAGGGAACTAGGTGTTCAGGACTCCGCGAACGTTGGGGAGTGGAAGGAGTGCGAAGGGGTACAGGGAGCGGAGCAGGGGGGGTTGGTGGAACCCATGCACTTTGTCCCCACCACGGCGCAGGACGTGCGTCGGGCTCATGCAGACCAGTGATCAAGTCTTGAGTATACTGGTTGTTCTGGTGCAAGGACGGAACGGCGCGGATGAACTCGGTTGCCAAGGCAGGTGGAGGCGAGGGCACAGGGAGCAGCGGAGCAGCAGCGGAGACGTAGGATCCCAGCTGTGATAGATCGGCACTTTCGTGGATAACAGGGGAACAAAATGCAAATGACGCAGGCTTCTTGGGAGACGCATCATAGACATGATGATCAGACACGGGAGTTGAAACGTCCACGAGCTCCGTTGTTGACTTGGGAGGTGCCTCAGTAAGACGCACGTTCGATGGAGTTGGGGTGGACAATGCATCGGGGTCGACAGCAACAGATTGGATGATCCCCATCTTTGCATTCATGAGGGTGTGTGAGCACGCATATGTGATCTCTTCACTGTCGCCCTCCTGGGACCTCTGTGAAAGAGGTGCATTCGTAACTAGAGTTGGGACCCGCTGTTCTCCGTAACGCTTCACTAAGGGAATGTAAGCACCAGGTTCACGAATTTTCAGCATCGCATGACTTGTTGGATGGACCGGAATTGGAAATGCTTCACAATTAGCACAAAGGTCGAAGTCGTTGCAAGCCGGGTGCATGCACTTGTAGCGAATGCCATATATCATTTCGCTACACCCATTGCACTTAGCGC
The DNA here is from genome assembly GCA_003313875.1 of Russula aff. compacta. Taxonomy (NCBI): domain Eukaryota; kingdom Fungi; phylum Basidiomycota; class Agaricomycetes; order Russulales; family Russulaceae; genus Russula; species Russula aff. compacta. The sequence goes on from QLOT01000417.1 coordinate 29,924, forward strand.
GAGCGTGGTGCCGAGGTGGAGAAAATGAGGGATATTTGAGGTCCTCTGGACCACGCAGACGAGCAAAGCCGTGAACCGGGTGTTGAGTGGGTACGATCGCATAGCATGAAGCACAAGTGTTGAAATCTGGACAGTCAAAGCACTTCTAAGGGTGACGTGAGAATAAAGTTCTATATAGTATGGAGGATACTCACAAAGCGATCGCCTTTGATAGCAGTGTCGCAAAAGTTACAAGTGGTGTAGTGGACTGCAGCCTCAGCAACAGGGGCACTACGTTCCCCCTGAGCATCTGATGATGCGGATGCGGTATTCGGGAGTCCTATGGGCCCTTCATTCGTTGCGGCTGGTTCAGGGACCTCTGGAGTAGCCTCTCCTGTAAAGAATGTATGCACCCACACTCCCCCTGGCTCTTCAATATCAAACAGGGCATGAGTTCTTGAATGCGAACCAATATTCTGCGGCTGGACAGCAAGGCATGACGAGCAAAGATCAAAATCTACATAATAAACCGTCAGTAACTCCCAGCGTAGAGAGTGAGGAAGCAAAACCTGGACAATCAAGACATTTGTGCCTAACCCCAACAATAACCTCCCGACAAATATCACAATCGACGCCTGTATGGATCACTGGCTCAACAGGTGAAGGGGGCTCTGCAGAGCGGGCTGCTTCCGTTGGTTGGCTCTGAATTGTTATAGTATGTTCTGAATTGAAAGATGGTAGAGGAGTTGCGGGATTTGAGCTTCTTTCTGTAGGCGTGACCCCCCATACATCTGCAGGTTCCATACCTAGCGACTGGGAAAGGATACGGTCGATATCAACCTTGAAGGTACGGATGAGATCGGAAATCTCATGCTTGGCGCGTTCCATATCACAGCAAGTATCACGCTGTTTCCCTTTGTCATCTACTGCATCCACGGAGGCCCGCACTTCGGCGTCATAGAACTCATCCATCTCATCGCTAACGGTGACTGCACGCCTATTCGGACGCATCGTGGGAGGAGAGTCAACAAATTCTCTTTCTCCATATAATGAGACCGGACGGGGGGGTGGCGGGGGCGGTGGCGGCGGGACAGGAAGGGTGGGACCTAACAAGGGGGCGGACGCAACGGATCGCAAGCCCCGACGACGGAAAAGCCTCTGTACGGGTGTTTCAGTGGCATCTACCGCAGGAGGCGGAGACTGTTGCCTGATGTGGTTCTGTGACAGAGGTTGGACAGGCGGCAGACTAGGAAGCGGAGGTGCCGGATGCACGACATGAGGGGATAAAAGCGGCAGAGGTGGCACAATTATAGGACTTCTGTGGAAGGAAGGTGGCGGAGGCGGCGAAGGAACGCCGAAGTAAGGAGGGAACAACGGCGGCGGTGGCAGTGGAAGTGGAGGAGGTGGGGGGGGAGGGGGCAATGGAGGGGGAGGTGGGGCCAAGAACGCAGAGCGGGGACGAGACCACTGGGGAAGGTCGCTCCGGCGGTGATGATCACGGTGGTGTCCGTGGTGATGCCCATGGCGATGATGTTCATGCCTACGTGAACGCCTACGACTCCCCTCGAGGCTATGTAAGTCATCCATCAGGACGTCTTCACCATCCTGCTGGGTAGAGACATTGTTTGGACTCTCACGTGGTGTCTCATCGTCATATACGGAGAAACGAAGGAGAGCACCTGGCCACTCGCGGCCACGGAAGGGACGAACGTGTTGTTCGTACTCTTCCTCTGAATGGGCTTCCATACCAATGAGTATGCGGGCTAAAGGAGCGGCTGGAGACTGGGTGAACAGGAGACGAGCAAGATAATAGGATGAACTAATAGGAAAGAAGCGGTAGAGCTGGGAAAGTTGGTGAGGACGAGGACAGAAAGAAGGAAAGGGAAGTGGTTACCTGATCGTTTATCTGAGGGTAAGTGGGGAAAGAAGGAGACTGAAGAGTGAATTTGCGAGTTTCTGAACGATAAGTGGCCTTTACGGTGAACATGGCAGTTGGGAGAAGAAGACGAGGATGGTTGCGGCGCAGTTGTGATTAAATAATCAAGGATGATTGTCAGTCGGGGCCGGCGCGGGCCTCGCCTCGCCTCGCCTTGAGTCATCACATCATGTCGTCAGTCTTTGAGCTCGTATCAACCATTCGTTATGACCCCGTCTGCCTGGATCTCCCCTGGAACAAGGCCGCAAATAATGGTCATCCCTCTCCTTTCATGCTCCTTCCTTACCACTTTGACCGCCTCAGAGTCGCTGCTGCACTGCATAATTGGCAAGATACTTTGGCCTCCATTTCATGGGCTGTATTTCAATCCACCTGTCATCGTGCCGTTCAGGCCTACGACGGACCGGCTAAGCAGGGTCCTTTCAAAGTATGTCCACCACCATCTCGTCTCCATCTATTCCTAAATCACCCTTGGCTTGCCTTTCTTCACCAGCTTCGGCTCGTACTTGACCGTGCTGGTACAATCTCAACCACTGTCGCGCCCACCCCTCCTCTGACCGCAGACCCTATGTTCGCGGCTCACATCTCTTCATCAACGGATTGCCTTCCCCGATGCCTAGGCGACCCAATCACTCTCTTTCTTGATAAGATTGCTACCCCGTCGTCTCTATTCACCGCTACCAAGACCACCTACCGCACTCATTATGCAGAAGCGCGCGCTCGTTTCGGTCTCCCAGATGTCGGAGCCGCTGATGCTGATGTTCTCTTGTGGAACACGAACGGGATGGTAACAGAGACCTCCGTGCGTAACTTAGCTTTCTTTCGCCGTGGCCGTTGGGTCACTCCCCACGATTCCACTGGCTGTCTTCCGGGTGTAACCCGTCGCTGGCTTCTCGAACAAGGTCTAGTGACGATCGATGATCAAGGGTTGCTCACCAGGGACAATGTACAGGAAGGAGAGCTTGTCCTCTTATTCAATGCCGTCGAAGGATGTCGCATAGGCGTCCTTCGCCTTCGCAAAGTTTGACCTCACCCTGATAATTCATCATTTCTTCGGTTAATGGTATGAAAACTCTTCTTACTTGGGCTTTCCTTCACCGCGGCATAATTCATACAGTTCACGTTTTATAATACTGGATCTTCCTTTATATCTTTACAATGTAGGTTTTGTGAAGAAGTGTCGGATTGCGCTTTAGAATACAGTACTATGCCATATTCCGTGTATTCCCGCTCGATATCAGTCAGCCGTAATCTATGCACGTACACCGATGAGCGGTTGTGTATGATACACAGGGTCAACATCCATATCCTCGCCATCATCCTCGGCCAAGCCGTCATCCATCTCTCTTAGCACATAGTCTACCACATAACTTTCTTGGACCAGGCGTTCCATTCGTGCAAGATGACGCTCCGTGTAGGGAATAAGCCCCTCTACGACCTCGTGAAGACCATCCTTCTCATCGTTCCCACTGGCGGCATCCTCGAACGCGTGGGCAATGTCTTCTGCTGGGCGAAGTTTCACGATGGCATTTAGCACACGCTGCGCGATGACAGCACTTGAAGCGCGCGTATTCCAGTCGCGGACGTAGCGAAGCAGCCGCACAAGATCCGATGGTGCCAGTTCTTGCAGGACTTGATCAACATCGGCGCTACCCGTTATGCCTGAATCTCCCTTCAACTCCTTGAAGAGTTGGAGCAGGCGACCTGGATGTCCAAGGGACAACGCTACTTCGATCGCCCGTCGATAGTCCTGCAAAGCGACATAATTAAGGAAGTCTTGTTCCCTATAATCCGCCACTGGATCAGTGACACAAGACCCGAGACTACATGCAACTGGCACGTACTTGAGAACCAGCTCCGCACGTGCAGACTCTCTGGCCGCTTCCTGCTCTTTAGTGCAGTCCTCCCAAAACGTGATTACAGAGTCCGCAGCTCCCGAGATGATAGTTTTGTTGTCCCCGCTCACCGTCAGGGCCCAGACCTTTTGTTATTGCACAGGTCAGTACGTGTCAAAGCGGGGAACATTCCACATGCCTTATCTTCGTGTCCATCAAGAGTGGCGACGCATTCTTCCGTCCGGGAGTCCCACACTTTGACGAGGCCATCTGCGGCGGCGCTGACAACTTGGTCATATCCCTCCTTCTCACCGCCCAGCCAGTCCACCCTGAGTACGGAATTAACATGGCCCTCGAATACCTTTAAGCACGAATAATCGTCCAGTCTCCACAGCCGCACCGTACGGTCTCCACTACCTGTAGCTAGTGTTCGCGTACTGCGTGCGAATCGCAAGCTCCACACTCCTCGTCTATGTCCTTTGCAGGTACCGAGCAGCTTGAGCATGCCGCTGGTGCGGTCGACTGCCCACACCTTTGCTGTCTTGTCCTGCGAACCCGATGCGAGTAGCGCTCCCCCAGGTGATGAGTCGAGCGCATTGATGTCCTTTTCGTGTGCACGCGTCGTACTGACACTCTTGCATCGTATCAACGGTGTGGTACCATGTACCTCTGCCGGTACACTGCTGAGATCCCAGACCTTGATTGTGCGATCCTGGCTTCCTGTGAATAGGAAGCGAGACACGTCCCCGCGCTCGAACACAACCGTGCCAACACTCTCCGCGTGCCCTTCACATGTGGCCACACAACCCCAGCGTAGTTCAGTATTTTGTGGTGCCCAGAGACGAACAGAGTTGTCCTTTGCACCACTCGCGAGCATTCTACCGGATGAGTTAACGGCCAAGCTCAGAACAATGTCGCTGTGCCCAGAAAGTAACCGCGCGTCGAAGGACTCGGTCGAATATATTCGTATGAGGGAGGAGTTTGTCGCGAGAGCGACATACTCGGGGGACTGTGCGGAACTCAGCAACACGGCATCTATGATCTCGTCATTGAAACCAATAAGTTGCCGATATAATGCGCCGTCGGGGAGGGAGTAAAATAGGATATTCTGATCGGCGTGAACTGACACGATGGAAGATGTTGACGAGACAAAACTGTAGGTCGAAACTTAATAGGAATATGACGAAGTAGCCGAGCTACTCACAAAGCATCCAGTATTTGCCGCTGCTCTTCCTGGTCTTCAGTATTTGCATCTTGCTCTACCCCAAACGCGCGAAGTACATGACCGGTTTTCCCATCCCAGATCCTTACTACACCCTTCTCTCCGGCAGTGAAGAAGCGGATATGTTTTTGCAACGAACTTGACTCGCCAGTGTCAACCTCTTCCCCTAAAATACCCACCGCCTCGACGCGCTCCAGAGTAGTGATCGTGCTTGCCAAGGCGGGCCACGCCTCCTTTTCCTTCCCTTTCCCGCTCTTCCTGAGTTGTTGTTTCTCGTTCATGTCCCAGACTAGTACCACCTGGTCGCGCCCCCCGCTAACGAGCCACCGCCCATCTTCGCTGACGTCGAGACCTCTCGGCACACTGACATGCCCCTCCAACACAGCCTCCGGTTTGACTTGCTTCCCCGCGCGCGCCTGTTCGGCACCACTAGTGAGGTTCCACACTCGGATGCGTGTGTCGACGCTTGCCGTGAAAAGTCGCATCTTGCGAGCCTCAAAGTCCTGCACGAGAGGGTAGCTCCAAGCTATCGCAGAGACGACCCCTCCATGACCGCGGAGGACATGGGTCGGGAAGCCGTGCATAATGTCCCAAACCTTGACTGTCCCGTCGGTTGCTCCTGACGCAAGATAAGTGGAAGTGGGGTCCGTCTTGCAGACGTATACTGGTGCATCATGCGCACGGGAGACAACGCGCATGGGTGCCACCAGCTTCAGAATTGGTGTAGCAGATGTCGGTAGTCCATATATACGGAGAGCCATGGAGGCGGTAAATATTATTAGATGCTTGCCCGAAGGTGTGATACATAGGGCCGTGATTGACTCTGTGTCCTGTAGAGATATCAGGAAGGTAGGCAAAAGCGAACATTCATGAGTACGGTACCCCGGCAAAACGGCAGATTTCTGCACCACTTTGGAGGTCGGTGAGGAGTGCTTGCTCCCCAACGCAAGTTACTAGCCACAGGCCATTTTGAGTGATCGCAACGGGACCACCAGTGTACAGTGGCACGATAGTACGCGCTTTTTTAAAGCTGAGATGGAGTGATGAACTGAATTCGCGAAGGAGTAAAGATAAGCTTACGCTGTCTTTAGTTTTTGTCCCTGGTTGTGCAAGTTCATAGTAAAAGAGCGAGGCACGTGATGATTTACCCAAACAAAACAAATCGTCATATAGAAACGTGAACGTAGTAGTACTTCATCAGCTTCATAGCCAGCCTGAACAACTGGAACTCTCTCATGCGACCGCCGAATCCTGCAGTGAGATCTATCACCGTAGAGTCCGAAGTTCGTTTTCAACCATTTTTCTTATCTGTGCCTCTTCTTCTGCAATCCGCTCTGCATCTTTCCTCCTCCGAACCTCGACCTCTAGCATCTCCTCTGCAGCCTTCCAGGCACTTCTGGCCTTCGACGCCTCAACTTGAGACTTCCGTAGTTGCTGAGCCATGTTTGCAACCTCCAATCGAGCCTCTGAGGTTTGCCGTCGAAGCGTCCCCATTTGAACTTTGAGGTGATCAATAATATTCTCCGGAAATGTGTCAGAAATGGGGTCATCATGCAGTTGGCGGAGTGTCCCTAGACCGGGACTTGGCGTCAGGTGGACGTTGGCCGACCTATCATATGCCGGTGTGGTCGGTCGCCGTGGCAGCGCATCACCATCATCCTCACTCTCAAAATCCTCTTCCACACCCCATGGCGCACTGAGTTCAGGGCGAACGGCTGGATCTTCGTCTTCGTCTTCGTATAGGCGAGGATCGCTGGTTCGTGCAGTAGGAACATCGAGAAGCGCATTCATGTGGTCTGAGCTTGGAATGGGGAGAGTGGCAATGGGCAGATGTTCTGTTTGCCGGCAGCTATCGGTCTCCGGTGCTTTTCGTGGGCGACCTCGTTTCTTCATAGGTATTGATTCTGGATCGCCATTCACCTCCCGCTGCGGGCGACCACGCTTGCGAGGGCGTTTCGTGCCAGGAGGTGCCTCCAGATTAACAGTCCAATACGACCCGAAACCGGGGTCAGTCACTGGCCGCGGCTGTCGCTCGAATAATCTGTTCAGTGATAAATGATGTCTAACTGATTGCTAAACCGTGAGGAAATTAATTGTTTTTTTTGGGTCACCGACGAGATGAGAGAGGAAGCTGACCTTCCAAGTGGAACCCGCGGTTCTATAATACGGGTACTTTTCTTCCATAGCAGCGTAGATCTCCCGAATCGTGAGGCGTTTCCTTTTGCTCCCTAATATCGCGCACCTCAGGATGACGGGAAGGGTATGTTGTGGTCGCCCGTTTGTATCGGGCAAGCAGCGAAGGGTATCCGGACAAGTAGGATGGGCACAGTGCTCTTTGGTCTCCTGGTAACTGTGAGAGAATTTCGAGGTTCTGGATGGTTCACCAGCACTCGATACAGGTGATGAGGGGCTTAATGAAGGCACTCGCTTGGCCCTGTTAAACAACAGGTGCAAAGCACGCCATGAGGTCTAGTCAACGTCGTAGTATAGTGCAGCCAACTTACTCCAGCCTCAACGCTGAGATATCACTCTCTTGGGGATTTAGAATTGTATCCAGGCGAGACATGACGAGGCGTAGGGGAGGTGTAGAGCAGGGTGAGCCTCCCAGGAAATATCCCTCAATGCTACATTCGCTTATGTAAACTGACTGCTAACCCCATTGTACTTTATAAGATCCGATACCCCGATGATTCACTTGAGCCGAACAACACAACAAACCAATTATTATATTTTTTGTTTCAGTTGCCCCTTTCAATGATTGATTTAGTTAGTGAGGCGTGGCAGTCCTGGCTGAGGCTGGGGCTGAGCGCTGAGCGCTGAGGCCTCTAGGCGCTTACCTCCCGGTCCGAGTTCAGAGCCTGCGCCTAATCCAACCATTTACCATTTACCGTCACTATTGCCCGCTGCAGTACTACTCCGTTGCTGGGACTAGAATCACTCTTCCA
>QLOT01000417.1:37860-53538 GCA_003313875.1 Russula aff. compacta
ACACAATCGATGTGAATATCCATTAATATCCATTTCCCGCGATTTGCATTGATTCGTGCTTATTCAAGGATATTACTATTAATTCTGTCCGATTGTTCATGTATGTAATTACATCAATTGTCCTTGATTTTGTACGATTCTACTAGATACCTGATGATACCTATGCATTCCCATCTCCTTCTATGGCCCACATATCCTACAGCAAGAACTGTACTGTACAAGGGTCAGCGTAGGCCATAACATAGAACGCATCAATGTAATGGTGGTACAGACAAGGCTTGAAAGGGAGATGAAAGAGAAGGGCGAGGCAGTGAAGTGGAGTGAAAAGGAAGATATCTGGGCGCACGAGCTATACCGAACCCCGTCCAAGTCCAACAGTGTTCCTCCAATTGCATGGGCCCATGACGGCATGAGGCCGACAAACGTGGGTGATGCAGACAAGGCAGAGCCACTCTCACAGAGGGGGAGTGGCCTTGAAAGAGCTGGGGTGGTGTACCTAAGCTAGTGGCTGCGCAAGTGGGTGCGTCGTCCAAGTAAGGTGAGACTGACCGAGTCAAAAGGGAAAGAACACTGTCACGCTGCCCGGGATAACACGCCTCACACGTTGAGTTACCCGAGACAGTGGACGTATAGAGGATGACAGCAAGGGTAGAGAAGAGAGGAAAGAGACAGGAGACGAGTCCTAAAAGAGAGGAATATCAGCGAGGCGACGGTGAGTAGAAATGTACCAAGGACAACCATTCAACGAACACGACGCCAAGGGGGATCAAACGAGAGTAGTCTGACGTGCTTATGGACAGCAGTTTGGCAGTGCGACGTGCAGGCTGTGAGAGAGAATGAGAGACGAAAGAAGAATGATGCAAAGGGAAGGAGAAACGGGCAGATTGGTATTTGCGAACCTAAGAGCTCCTTGCTTTGTCCTTTGTGAGGACACCACTTATATACATGCGCTTTGGTATAAATCTAAAGAAGGTAAGTGCGACTGTGAGTGCGTATATGTGGTGACTTGAGAGGGTGAATGATAACGTAGTTAGTATAAATGTCAATGGATAGTCAAGGAGTAAATTAAGGGTGTACGTGCGTGTGATCTAACTCGAAGTGTCCGTTGGTGCTAATAGGTATAGAAAGAATCAGAAAAGGAGAGATAAAGGGGTAAGTACGAAGCTAGGCAGGGCGGGAGGAGGTGGTATTCGTTCACGTGCATTCTGTGCTGGTCATCATCGATCTTGTGTGCCACGCGGAGGCGATCTGGGGTCAAGGCTGGCTGGAAACGACATGATTTACTTGGGACATCTTGGTGTCGAGGGACGAGGGGCGTTGGTGAGGAATGGTGGAATGTTGGGAGAGAAGTGGGAAAAGCTGGAAAAGAAAGAAAAGAAAGGTGAAAAAGGCAAGTTGCGCCTAAAGGCTGGTGGGCGCTCTGACATGGCTGATCCAGTCTGATCCAAGCGTGGCCCGTTCTCAGACAGCGCAGACTGGTGCATTCTGGACGCAGGGTAAGGACGTTCCTTACACCGGTGCGATTGCAGCCTTTACGAGGGATTCTCACATACTCACCTGTATGCATCGCAGGAAAACACATGAGTATAGCGGTGTCGTCCTTGGCGGTCAAAGACCTGAGAAGACACATGAGCAAAAGAGAGATGGTACCAGGATCCAGAGACAAAGGACGAGAGGGGGAAACATAAAGAAGAATGTTTGGGGAAAAGAGAGGGAAGAGGGGGACGACAGAGAGTAGAAAAGTGAGAGCAAAAGGAGGAGGGAGAGAGGGAGCGTCTGTATGCTCTCAGTCAGCGCAGCGGTCTGACACTTGTCGAGGGAACTTAGAAGCTTCCAAGCAAACAGGTCTACGTTAATTTCACAGCCAAAAGCGAGGTTCTGGAATGAATATACACGCCTGTCACGCAGATGTCGCTCCTCAAAGGCATTCATTAATACTCATTAAAGGGATGTGTATTGATTTGGAATCGCAGATAATTAAATTTATTTGATCAGAATCGAAATGTCTCGCCCCCAATCGTGTCGATTTTCACTGGGGCTGAGGCCTCTAGGCGCTTACCTCCCGGTCCGAGTTCAGAGCCTGCGCCTAATCCAACCATTTACCATTTACCGTCACTATTGCCCGCTGCAGTACTACTCCGTTGCTGGGACTAGAATCACTCTTCCACTTAGTTAGCATATGTCTATCATTCCGCAACCCCTCTCTCGCCGCTCTAGTGCCTGGTCTATCATCAGATCCCTTGACACGCTCTCCCCGCCTCCTTCTCCAGGCCTTGATGATCTTACAGCTTGTTGCCAAGTCGGAAGTATCCCCCTTATGTTGTACGCAGGTGTCGGAGACTTGTCCAACTCGATCAACGACACACTGGCATGTTCTGATGATGGGCAAGATGACTCTGGCACCGTGGTCCGGTTCGACTTGGCATACAAGGGGGAATCTGTCCCAGACGACAACACGATTGTGTCTACCGAATCTTGCATCCTCCATAAATCTCCAAAGTACCCAAATGCTAAATCCCGGGAGGAGATTCGCCTATTGAAGAGCCTACCTCAGGCGGTGCCGATACCACCTTCACGACCTATGGCCACCCCGCCCGCCGTCGAGTTTGTGCAGAAACTCCCGTCAAATCCACCAAGCACCCTTGAATTGAGCCCCGAGAGGTTGAGACGATATTATTTTCTCAATAGTCCCATTCTCGCGGCATCAGAGCACTCTCCTACCTCTTGCTTCAGGTCACTTGGTTCTCAAACAGTCTCCCGCGAGTCTTCCTATCCCGGCTCAGAAACTAGGAAACCTTCAGGAATTCAAGGACCCTCTGAGCACAGGCGCGATGGCTCTACATCAACCACCGATTCTGAACTGTCCTCGCACTCGAATGCGCCACTCGTTGTCTATGATGCAAATGGCATTCTCTCAGAGGATGCAGGTATCGGTTCTGTGCGATTTCCTCTTCTTCCCATATACCTTTCCTGGCTACAGTCGACGGCCCTAGAGGTAATGATCGACCAAGAGGGATTTCGAATGATTAAGCCCGTTTTCAAATTCGCTGGATACTCCCGTCCGACAATAATGGAAAGTGAAGTTACTTCTCTTGATGTACACCTAGTCTCTGCGACTGTAGACTTTATGCCCTCACAGCGCAAATCCTTTACCTTTCATCATTCGGCTCTTGATACGCCGCCTGTTCTTCGACGTCTCATGGTCAATGGCGATGGGTCCCGTGATTATCTCTCCAGGCAGGCTTATCTTATTCTCAAAGCAAATGGTCCATACACTGTCCAGGGTACTGAGCCGGTTCCGTCTCCTCGTCTCCCTCCCGCAGGAGAACCCCCCGTTCTCGTTTGGAGGTTCGATTATTTCGTTGCGGATAGGAGGACAGAAGCAGGAAGAATTATTCCTGGCGAAAAGACTCTTACACCTCTCACTTTCTCCTGCTCACCGGGTCTGCTTCAGCCTACCCAAGGAAAGAAGATTCGTGTTGTGCATGTGGTCAAGAAAAGTGTCGCCGCGAAGCTGACGGCCACGAAGGTGGAACCTCCCATGCCGCCATCTCCCTGTCAGGTCCCTAGAGCGACGCCGTTATCTAACGCTGGATCTGACCTCCGGGGAGCTGTTACTGGAAACTTGAAGCACAAGCGTGCGCGGTCAAATGCACTACAAAATACGCTGACACTCGGCATCTCTACCCACGATTCCGCGCAGCTGACCTCCCCAATAGTACTGCATGATAAAAACGGAGCATTTCCTTCTCTTTCAGATTCTGCCGGGCCTCCGAAACCCCGTGTGGGTGCCAGCAGGGCTATTGTCTCGACTGAGATCATTAATACCCTGTTTGCTATAGATACTTCACATGTTATTGACGATTAATAGTCGTCTACCACTGAGCGTATACCATGGCCTATTGCATGTCAAGGAGTGAGCTATCAAAGTGCTGTCGTCAGCTGTGACACCATAGTGCGCTTGCTTGCATATTAAGGTGAGGTTTCTCTTATTGATGTCTATGCTTACTAGGGAGATGCTTGCTTTGTCTTTCCATTGTATAGGACTGTCACCCCACGCGCTCTCCCTCCCTCGAACTTACCCTCCTTAGCCCTACACTAATCTCCCCGTCTTTCTCCCGGACAGGGATGGCTCGGCGAGCAGGAGGACACCTTGAGTGTTCACAGCAGCAGTCTACCGACTGTGTCCCTTTCAACACATTTGTTTGCACTTCCTCTTGACACTTCCGTTGCTCCTACTCTGATCGCATCAATGTGGGTACCGCTAGCCTCGCCGCCGGTTCCCATTATACCGCTGATCGAACTAGTATACGACAATGCGATTCCTTACTGTTATGAAGTATCCGCCGATCTGCTGTTGTTCCTTGTGTTTCGGGTCTAGGGGATCTTTGTTATTCATATACTACTTGCCTCAGTCTGAAGTAAAGGGATTGAGATCAGTCGATGAGCTATGTTCAGTTCTGTAGAACTGTACAGTTACGCTTTTGCAAAACAGAGATTTAGAAGAGGCCATGCATGTCAATTATCTCCCGCCATGCTTATTACAGGCTACAGGAGTCGGGGTTCCCCTTCGTTTGCAGCCTGGGTAACGGCGACCCCCCACTTCCCATGCGGGGTTGCACGATCGCGGCTCTCCTATCTTTCTCCTTGTCGACGAATGGGATGGTCAAGGGGGCCAGATATTGCAACAATGATCACCGTTGCAGTCCTCAGTGTATAATTCAAAGGTATCTTTCTGTTGACACTGTGTAGGGTATGAATTCGAACACATATTGTGCTGAAATTGTAAACCTCATGTCCACGTGACAGATTGAGATTGTTGGTTAGATCTGGAGATCTCAACGCCTACGCCTGGTAAGCACACAAGCACATCGCAGAGATACCGCTGCCCACAATACCTCTCGCCTGCATCACCAAGCGGCCTGATGTTGTGGGTAATCTCTAGCCCCACGGTTCTGTTCCTCAATTCGGCAGTGCGAGCGCTGCCTCAAGGAACCCTTGAAGACCTCCTCCCATTGGGGCCTGGATTCGACCAGCCTGTTCCCGTCACAATCCAGGCCACACATCACAAGGAGCAGGCCTCCACACTGTTTCCCACTGAGAACGCTACTTCTGCGCTCCCTTCGCTCACGACACACGCCAAGCAACTTACAACAGCCATAACCGGAGTTACTTCGCATCTACATCTTGCGTCAACTGCAACTGCAACCGCAATATCATGGCTGCCAAAACCTACTCCGGAGACCAAGGGCACGACGCATACCAGCATCATTGCCACCAGCGCAAGTCAGAATACCACTACTTCGACATGGTACCCTTCGCCTTCGCCTGCCCATTCAGAGCTATCCCAGGGACAAACAAATGATTGGCGTGTGATCGGAATCGCGGTCATCGCGGTCAGCGTAGTTGGCATAATGATCCTAGTCATCGTATTTTTCGATCAGTGGTGGGGTCTCTTGTGCGATGTATGCGGCCGTCGAAGGAAATGGCGAGGAAGAGGGAAAGAAGAACTTGTGCCAGATTGGGAGCGCGGAAGTTGGGAGTTTAAGGTCGAGGATGACAGCTTGCCAGCGTATCCATCGTTCGGGCCATCACCAGTGCTCGCCCAATCATGGAAAGCCGACATGGATTACAGACCCGACCAGAACACATCACCCGAAGAATTTCCTCCCATGCGGACACTTGAAGATAATGACCGAGTGCTTGGCATGCATGGCATGCCTTATGGGCCATCCAGACGATATCTGAACAAACTCTCGCCGAGTGGCGTGGTCAACGAGGTAATAGCATGCAAACTCCATCCTCCTAGCAGATCGGAAACACAAAGGTCTACAGCCTCGGATGACGCATATGATGGCCTTGCCGCATAGTAGGGGGCGACTGAGGAAAAACAGCTAGATTGTTTTCAGAATCGACACATTCTCCGCTTGTCATTTTCTGTCCCAGCCAAGATACATGAGCAGGAAAGAACATGCTGCCGAGCCGAGTGCTCCTCGGTTCCCTAGACTCGGGGGGGGGGGGGGGTTATTTATGAATAGGAGTGTTTAGTGTGTCTTTAGGAGGGGGCATGGCTTCCTCAAGTCGGTCGGATATGAAAATGCCAGCTATGGCAATAGCGCAGAGCGCGAGAGAAATATTGAGGCGAGTTTTGGGAGGGAGGACTACGACGGATGTGTGTGAACTATGCGGTTGCATTGAGACCAATATACATGCTACATACCGGCATATGATTTCCAGATTGTCCGTTTCCTTACGGCCTCCGAGGATTGCTGGGTTTGTCGGGGTTGGTGGTGGGCCATGTGAAGTAGCAAAGCGGAGGAAGACGAGACGGATTGACGTCACGTTTCATTCACACACTTCATCATTTCCAATTTCTCTCGCAGGATCCTCCACAGCTCTATGTTCACAGGCCTCGTACGCAAACAATGATGCATCCTTTATTACTCTCTGGTAATTTAGATGCCCTCAGATCGAACACTTGGGAACCGTTGCTGCCATAAATCTCGACGGCAAGGGGTGTACATTGACCATCTCAGATGCAGCACCAATCCTCGGAGACTGCCATATTGGTGATTCGATTGCGGTGAATGGGGCTTGCCTCACCGTTACGAGGTTCGATGCTAAGCAGAACGGTGGTTGGTTTGAGGTCTGGCTTGCCAACGAGACGTTGGAGAGAACAGATTTGGGTACGTACCACGAAGAGACTATCAATCGAAATCGGAACACCAAAAGTTATTCGCATGCAGGAGAGCGGAAGGTTGGCGACCAGCTCAACTTGGAGCGTGCCATGGGTCCCCATGTCCGGTTCGGAGGACATTTCGTACAGGTCAGTTGAGGCCTCTCCTGCCCCTGCAGGCGCTCATTGGCTCCGCGGCCAGGGTCACGTTGATGATACTGCAACAATTATTTCCAGAACACCTGACGGCGACTCTCTGCGGCTCCTTTTCCAGCTGAATGAGGCAACACCTACGCGACCGTCCCTGTTGCAGTACCTGATCCCGAAGGGTTATGTCACCATTGACGGAACCTCTCTTACTCTGACAGAAGTGGACGACGACAAGCGGACGTTCGGGATCATGCTCATTCAACACACTCAGGAGAAGATCACCCTTGGCAGGAAAAATATAGGGTCGAAAGTGAACATAGAAGTGGACATGGTCGGGAAATACGTGGAAAAGAGTGTGACGGCGACGCTAAGCGGTCGGGGCGGGACGGCGGAATGGCGAGGATTGATTGAAAAGATCGTGGAGGACGTTTTGGCCAAAAAAGGAATTTAAGGCTGCTTGTACTTGACCGTCGATGCTACCACTCACACACATTCTCCGTCACTTTGTTGGCCAATAACTTTTAAATGTCTATGGACAAAGGAAAGGTAAATGCCGCACTCAAGGCGCTCTCACCCCCTCATGCAACTCACATCTTGTCAAGGTGACAGCCAAAGTAAATTTGAGCAATGTGATTACTCTCCAGGCAAGACCTTCCTCACGCCCCTACTCTCCATCAAAAGCCATACCCCCTCAGTCTCCTTCGTCCATGTTGTCCGAGCCTACTTTTCGTCCAAAGGCCAAGGTCAGCAGCAGTGCCGCCATAGTTGCTGCGCGGTCATCGTCATCAAGTACGGAAAACTCCACCGTAAAGTCCACCACGCGACCACCTTCTCCATCCAAGCAACCACACGGCCATGCAAGGAAGCTTTCATCTACCCGGTCTGCTGTCGACGTTCATACTTCGAGACCAAAGACTTCCCTTGTGCCCCACGAATTGTCTAGACAGCGTTCTTTGACTTCAACACTCGAAGCTTCTGTTATCGGGGCCCGGCGCTGCAATGACTCGTTCCAACATACCCCCCCAGCATCGCCCTCTCCTCGTCTCTCTCCAGACAACCCTTCTACGAGTCCGGCTGTACGCGTGAAGGCTAGGGTCTCTAGCGTAGTGAAGTCAAATGGGTTTAGTACGTCACCCACTCCGGCAAACTCGTTGCACACCTCTCCCCCGCCATTTGCTACAATACGTCCCATAGAAAGTCGACCGCGAGCACCCTCAATGACAGATTTCAGCAGTTTCGGTTCCAGGCCAGTCTCGCCGTCCGTCTCGGCTGTTCCTGTTGTTGTCCACCCCATCACAACGCCAACTTCTGCGGCGAACCCTCACCGATACGCCGCACGCATTGTGCCCAGCACAGCCTCGGCACGCTTTCAGTCTCTCTCTCCTCCGAGTACCCGTGACCTCGACGGCGGTGTTCACCGTCGTATATCCTCGGAAGTTGACCCAGCAGCCATCCCTTTACCACCTCAATCACCGCCCACTTCCACATTGTCGGTTTCGTCACAGTCCTCAAAAGGCTCGCAAGGCTCATCTGTTTGCGGTAGTATTATGCCTACACCGAATTCACACGTTCACGGCTCGACCTTGACTGCCGGAGAAAGAGGCCCTGCGCTCGGTTCGGGCCCGCCCTTTGATATGTTCGATGACCTTGGCGACCCGAACTCGCCCCGTCATTCACTTGGTAGCCCCGCTGCATACGTTGACCAGCTTGAGGCTTCTGATCGAAAGATAAGAGCGGAGGCCAAGACGAATCGCAAGGTAACAACTTATCCTCCTGTATCCATGTTCACTATTCACAAGTTGGTCACTCTAGATTGAGGACTTAGAAATCACGAATAGATCCCTTCTTGCCATAAATGCCACTCTTGAAGCAGCCAAGCATAGGCAAGCCAACGAAATTAGGGAGTTACGACGGAAGTTGCGAGAGACGCGTCTTATACTTCCCCCCCCTACATTTCGTGCCGTCAAGTCATCACTCAGCCCTGAGGACATGGCGGACGATGAGGACGTCGACGACAACGACGAGGATGGAGACGAGCACGATGAAACATACAGCCGTATTAAAGGTATTCTTGAGGATCTTCTCGAGACGGGGCGTCGTGCTCTCCGCGCCAAGCCGCAGGACTTTGGAAATCGGGGCAGCGGAGTGAAGGTTCTTCATGCAGAAGAAGTACGTTCGTGGCGTGGGGACGCGGGAGATGACTTATCTTCTATACACTCTGCACCGACTGACGCCAACATAGACGAAGAAAATCGCCTGCTGAGGACTTCCCCATCACATTACCAAGCTATTGTTTTGGGGGATAGTGATACAAGCCCTAGTAAAGATGATAACGAAAGAGCGGTGTTGATGGGTAGGGACGAAAACAACGCTGGAAGCCTACCACCCATCACTGTTACATTTTCATAGAACCATCGGTTTACCTTTTCTTGAGCGGAAAATATGCCGGTCGGACAGTACCATGCACTTACGATTCTTTTCATGCCCTGACATTAGTTCCATTGCGCCCACGTACATTCAATTAACATCTAATAGCAAGCTCACTGTACACCAATCTCCACCTCTCGTCATTTGTAGTCTAAGTCCACAGGAACAACAGACTTGAATCAGACCAAGGTCACCCAGGGAAATCACTTTGGTTAATTTATTCATTTTCGGCTATCCTCTGAGCGCGCTTAGCAAGCTAACGGAATCAATTTAGCTTTGCGCTACAGAAGCCACAGAAGAGAAACTTACAGCTGCCGCCAAATCCAACTGTCCCGGAGCGGCACCGCTGGGCTTGACCCCAGCAGGTCGCGGAGCGGTAGCTGCGGGTGAGGGTCTCGTAGCTGTGGGAACGGGTGGTCTTCCAGGTACCTTCGGCGCCGTTGCCGTAGGCTTGGGGCCCACGGGCGGGGGTGGGGCTGGTTTCTTCCCAACAGGGGGAGCTGGGGGCGATGGCTTCGCCCCCACCGAACTGGACGGTCGCGAGGGCGTCGCCGTCGTTCCTCCAGATGCAGCCTGCGTCTTCTTCCACGGCGCTGCGGTGCCATTGGATGGTCCCATGCCAGGAAACACAGAGATGGGCTTCGCAGAGGCATCTGCCGTGAGAGATTGCACCTGAATCCTGGTCTGCTGTGTCAGTGCCGCGGGGGGCTTCGGAGCCACGACAGGGGCGACAGGAGGCGCGGGAGGTCGTCGCGCAACAGGTGGTGCGGGTGGAGGCGCAGGTGCTGCTTTCAGCTTCGGAGGAACCAGTTCGAGATAGTTGCTCGGCGCCCACCCCTCCTCAGTGCCTTTCTTCACGAGCCACCACCCGTTGTTGTCCTTCTCAATGAGCTCGACTAGGTCATCCTTCACAAAAGATAACTCCCCCGCTTGTCCCTCGAAAGCATATTTGGCGCGGTACATGGGGATATCTGGCTCTTCAGGCACAGAGGGTGGGGGACGATCTCGACCAGGTAGAGGGGGAGGAGCACGTGAGGCAGACGAAGCCGCCGTTGTAGCGGCAGGCTTCACCACAGTGGACGGGCGAGAACTGCCTGGTAATGACTGCGTTGCAGGTTTCGGCCGCGTTCCCGTGGACTGGTGTGAACACAGATGAGTATGACGCGTTGCTCGGCTACCATACAACAGACCTTGGAAGGGCCACCTTTCTTGAGTAGTTTCCCTTGAGTAATAGGGCGGACGACGCCAGCCTTTCGTTTAGCTGGTGGCCTGGACCGGCTATTCGAGGTTTCTCCAGAAGGGACATGCACTGTGTGACTCTTGTATTGGTCATCCTTCTGAACAGTTTCGTCCTTCACGAATTTTATCTGCGCTCGTTTCTCCTTTTTTTTGGCATAATCCACACTTCCGGAAAAATCATGATAGGGATTGAGAGGAGAATGTGAAGGACCACCTACACAGGGCTAATCACAAGGTTGATGCTGGCTGATGTCAGCTGAAGAAGAGTGGCGGACAACTCGGTCTTGAAATAGCAACTGAAAACGGGATCGCCCTCCTCCGAGAGACTATTAACGTTCAGAGCCTAAACATTAAATCGTAAACCAACACCAACCGGTACAGTGTATTCACTTACTATCCAGTCATCTCGAAGATTGGACATTGCAATGCTCTTGATTGTGATGAGAGGAATCTTGCGTTCAAGGATCGTCTGCTTAGAGCCGTCCTTCGTCGCAGTAGAGACAATAACATGAACAGCTTTCCCCGTCTTTTCCAATTCAGAAAAAAAAAGTCAGAGATAAACACTTGAACATACGATAACAAGAAAGCGGGGGCTGGGTTTACTGGATCGCCCGAATTTTGATACCAACAGTTGGATACGTGAACTAAACGCAACATCTTCGGCTATGCGTGATTTAGGTTTTACTACCATTAACGTTCGATAGGCTAGACACACCTCCGATACCACACACGGACTTCAGCTCACCGCCAAGTGCGCTGTTGCCGTTCAGGTCGAGATAATCCCCCATGTACCTCCGATAGCTAAGCAGACTGAAACGTCTGCGCTCTTTCCTGTCTGCGAGGATTTGATGTCCGTAGTCCCGCTTCTGGGCATACACGATGGACTCCTTGTTGTTCTTCCAGAACCGCTGTATACGTGTAGCGCACGCATTTTTGTATTGCAGGTAATTGCGGAATGCCCTTTGGATTCTGGCAGCCATGTTATGCCAGTATCGGTCCCTCATGGTTTCCAGCGCAAAAAGCTAGAAGCGTGTCAAGGCGTTCCTGCTAGCATAAATAAACAACACTCACAGTTTCCGGATTTTTGATGAAGGCCTTTGAGACGCCCATCTGCCATTCCTCCTTCGCGATTCCAGTGTCAATTAGAATTCTCTCGCATCCGCTGCGAGCGTCACCCGTCCACGTATATTCACCTGCGTATGAAGTGTTGGGCGATAAAAGATAGAACCGCTCCACCATTTTTTCGAACGTGTTGCGATAGGCGAAACCCGCGCGCCGGACTCGGATATTCTCTTGCAGACCAAGGTACTTGATCTGGTGGAGGACCGCTTTGGTGTCAAATTCTGTTGCACTCCGATTCTGGTTCGGTTTGATCGTACGAATGTATGATGGTTGTGCACGCATGAGGTTGTCGACCAATGCTCCCGCAGATGCCTGAATCAGATGCCGATCGTAAGGCCAATGTCGTCAACAAAATGGGCTTCACTCGCCTTGATCCTGTCGCCTGCAGTTGGAGGTCGTTTCTTGCTATTGGGATCGGGGCGTTCAGGGAACAGTGTCTGTAGGAATGTATTACCACTCATGGAAACAAGGTCAAGCAGATCTTTAACGAGGGCATCCTTGTTCTTATCCGTCATGCCCGCGACTTGATACATGACGTCACCTGCGTAATGTTTGACCAAGAACTGAGATCCGCGAGCTTCGAAGTGTGGATTAGTTGCAAGAGCCGCAGTTCGCTGTATGAAACTGTTGTCAGCGGCTGTAGGATCAGCATGCGCGGTTGCCGTGGCATCGTTCAGGGCAGCGAAGATTCCGGGGGGGCGACGCTCCTCAATGAGGTCGCAAACGATCTTGTTATTGAAGTATTTGATTTCTGTCCACTTAATCTGTTCACGAACATATTCTTCCTGCTCGGTCTTGAGGGTCAACTCGATGAAAATCTGTTGTAGCTTTTCGTTGACGTAGTTGATGCAGAGCTGTTCGAAAGAGTTTTCCTTAAATGACGATTCAGCGCGATTTCAAAGTCCAGGTTGTAGGTGTCACCTCGAAGATTTCAAATCCGAAGATATCCTGCAGAATGTCTGGAGATGCATCGGGTAAAGAATATCCCTAACATACCAAAATTCCAATCAATTGGCTTGTTGCTCCACGAGGCTTCATTGAGATGTTGATACGCGAGACAATCCACTCGAATAAGTTGTTGTAAATAGCCTTCGCTAGGGCATCTCTCCCAGAACTGGCTTGCGCCGGATTCAAGGGTACGTCGTAGACCGAGCCTCGTCGCCCGCCCCTCTGGGTTTCGACAACTTTGGATGTGAGTACCTTCTGAACTTGAGCACTATCGACGTCCATTAGGTATGCGATAAAGTCAGGGACTCCAGTGTCGGATATAGCCGCGTTCCCATCATCCATCTCGTCGTACTGCACGTTCCCAAGCCACAGAATTATTGCGAGCATGCGGAAGATTTCACTTTGTTCTTCTGCACTCAAGCCAATGACTTTCATGGCTCTCTGAACAGAGGTTAGCAGGTACAATTAGTGAATAAGAAGCGGGAACTACCAAGGTATCAGCAAAGTCTTTGGTATCGTCTATGCCCTCAACCTCTAGACAGTTGCTTAAGCTGGTATACGCATACGCTTCAGGGCCTTGCAGACCAAACGCCTCTATGCAGGGGCATGAATCAAAAAGTTGGCAAAGGAGAGTGGAGAGGCATCGTACCCCGCTGCTCGCTGGATGCAGCTTTCGTAAACTGATAGAATACGTGAAAATTACGTTCTTGTTGAACTTGACCAACCACGCGAGCCTTCTCCAGCAGGTAATTAGTGATCTGAGCGCCGACTGGTTCCGCACGTTCATTGAACATAATCTCTAAGTATTTTCCCTGCAAAGCAATGAGTGTATGGCTTTGCGATGGCGAAATTTACGCACATGTCGGCTTGAGTTGTTGTTACGGAGTGTCTTCGCACATCCGAAACTTTCTAGTAGAGGGTTGGTGGCCAGGACCATTTCCTTTATCTGCTGAATGCTGCTATCCTGTCCACCCGATACCGCCGCAATGTACTGCATGATACGTTTGGCAGCTTCCGTCTTTCCCGCTCCAGACTCTCCAGAGATGATAACACACTGGTTCTCTTTATATGCATTCATATTGTAAAAGGCGGATTCCGCAATACCGAAGACGTGTGGAGGGACTTCTAGCCTGTTTTTGCCTTGATACCGGCGCAGGACATCTTCGGAATATATACCGAGATCTGGCACCATGTATGGGCATGGAAGTCAAGGGAATTGGGAAGGCTCTCACCTCGAAAAGGGTTGACTGATATCAAGACAGAACCGATGTAAGTGTAGATCTCGCCGCTCGTCCATCGCCTTTGTAGGTTATCGTTGATGCTCTCGTTGCTAATGGTGGTCAGTAAGGTCATATCTGAGACCCCAACCTGCTTCTTCTTGAAGCCTTCCTTCCAGTCGGCCTTAGCTGGGATCAGTTGATAGATGATTAGCACAAAGGCGAGTGAACGACCTTCGCAACCTTAGCAGGACCAGCCTTCTTCGTAGTTGCAGACCCCTTCTTGCCAGCCTTCTTGGACGGGGCCTGAAGGACACAATGTCAAGAAACCTGAAGATTCAGGCCGATGAGACGAACCATTGTAGTCCGATATATGCAGAGGGGAGTTGTGCGATGTAGAGTTGCGACGCGATATTGGTAGACAAACCGTACCGGGTTCCGGACTTCCGGCTCAAGCCCAGCTGCAATTCTTTGCAAACACTGCGGCGCAGACGACCTGCACGGCACTGCCAGTGGCTCGAGCCTCGCACACTCGGAGCGGCAATTCTGGATCCACTTCCTAGTACCGACTGCGAGCTTATTACAGACACTAACCAACGAGAATCCCGACGCGACCCACCGTGACGTGTGCATAACTTGAAAGTGGTAGTCGTATCTTTTTTGGCATCCTTTTTAGTCAAAGAAGATATGGAACATAGTAGCAAGAACTCTGATCACTCGGCATTTATTTTCTGCGATCAAAGATGTAGCAAGACAAAGATTAGTTGGGCATGAAGACATGCGTGCAACTCAAAGGCTTGGAAAAGGTTGTTCTAGGCCATAGCGCTCACGAAGGCCTTCGGTGCGGACAGAGCGATTGTCATGAAGTCCACGAGAAGAAGTGGTAACAACAATGATAACTGCACTGGCCATGTTCATCGTGGGACTTGAGTCGATTGCGAGCTCGCCTCAACCTTGTCCGTCACTGCGACGTGCTGCCTAAATTCGGTGAACGGCAGCCAGTGTAGAGTGCGCGTTCCCGTCAACATGGATGGTCGCCCAGATCTTCGTTAGTTTGCACGGACCAGTTATGGTGCCTCCATCCGGTGCGGTGCGGGAGAAAGACCTCCCGGATTGTCCCTTGCCTATTGATTCACAGAAGCTATTCTAACATACGAAAGTGTCATAGAGGCCTGTTTCCCCTGGAGTTGTCTCTACGAAAGAAGTCGTGGGGTAAGTAGTAAGGGCATACGAGACAAAACGTACAGAGAGCCAACGTACCACGTTATGTGGTCCAGGAGCGGCATCTTCAGTCCAGATCTGCGTACAGTAGGTCCCCACGTAGGAAGGTCTGTTTGGCAGAACGATTGGCAGCAATGCGGTGTAACTGCGACGACGATAGTTGGGGCTTATGCGCTTATGGATCAGTGCCTAGGGTAACGCATTGAGAGCCATCCACACCAGTCGCTGCACTCATGATAGTAGTTTGCAGGTGTTTGCTAGAATATCGATCATAACTGAATAGTCTTTGCACAGTCAAGGACCAACCAACAAGTTACACGCTCATGCCAGGACCCTGTAGAGATATCAGAAGATGAGGCTGATTCGAGAAAACATCTTGAGGGCTAATGCACGAATGCCCCATTTCAAACGAGTGACAAGTGTAATTGCCGTGTACGTCTCGCAAAGGTTCTCCGTTTGCGACGAGTTTCTATGCACAAATATGTCACAACTCCAGGGAGAAGTTACATAGAACTTTGCTGAAAAGATCGCAAGTCTTGAATGGATGGTGGAAGATGCCAGTGGTTACGGATTCAGTCAACTTTGAGAGGACTGGCGTTTTTGAGACACGATACATCAGTAAATTCGCAATTTACTTTTTGTACATTTAAGCATCACTTTTGGTGCTTTTTAGGCAAC